>PVLC010002715.1:0-109285 GCA_004027655.1 Graphiurus murinus
AAAAAAAAAAAAAAAAAAAAAAAAAAAAAAAAAAAAAAAAAAAAAAAAAAAAAAAAAAAAAAAAAAAAAAAAAATAAATTGCAGAGAGCCTCACAAAGTTGGTGAGGCTGGTTGTGAACTTGTGATCCTCCTGTCTGTCTTCCAAGTACTGGGATTACAAGTGTGCACCACCACAAATTTCCTCTTTTTAAACTTGGGATTTGAGCCAGGTATGGTGGTATACACCTGTACTCCTAGTACTTGGGAAGCTCACACAGGAGGATCACAGGTTCAAGACCAGCCTCAGCAACTTAGAGAGACTCTCAGCAACCTAACAAGATCCTGTTTCCCTTTCAAAACAAAAAAATTAAAAGGATTGGGGGTGTAGCTTCAAGGTAGCTCCGGGTTCAATCTCTAGTAAAACATACACACACACACACACACACACACACACACACACACGCACGAACATGATTATAAACCTGGGATACTGTAGCCTTAAGCATTATTTACAACTTTTAGAAATCCTAAACTGACCTGTTTTTACTTTGTCTTACTTGAAAAAATATAATTAGGAAAAAGTAGATCTCATTTCTGTAGCATTGAAAGGTTTGAGCTTTATGATTTAATAATACTGGCAACAGATTAACAATGTAAAGAGTTCTCTGTAAATGCATTTTGGTTAAATGCATTTAGAGTTTCCTATTAGGTGCACTTTGCTGTGTTCAATACAGTGCTAAACATGAGTGGAAAAATAGCAGATATCATTCCAAGTAGAAGGCATGAGACTGCTAAAATCTTCAGCCTTTGCCACAGTATTAATTTGTGTGTTTCACCAACCAAAGCTGTAAGATTTGTAAATGAAATTCTAGAAGGGGCATCAAGCTAGGACAGGATATGGAAGCCAAATGGAAAACATGAACCAATAAAAGAAAAAAGCTAAACTAGCTAAAAGTCTAAGTTTAGTCTTTGAAGTCAGTTCAAGTCCTGCATGCTTCAGTTCTGATGTAATTCTAAGATGGTGGGTACAAACAAGAACTCAGAAACAGCTTTTGTAACTTTTGGATCAATTGCACATGAATCAGTGTGTTGATGGCGGTCATGATTACACAGTGGTCTTTGCTGAATTATATCTGAATTAAAACATTCTCCTTAGGTTAAAACATTATAGTGAAGACTTACCAACAAGGATAGCCAACCTTCAAACACACACGCCCACACACATTTATAAAAGATCTCACACGGTATGCTACATTTTGTTGATATATCAAATTATTTGTCCTAGCAGCCGCAACGCATAAGCTCTTGCACGAAAGCACATTCTTCCTGTATGACAATGTTGTTTGTTCCTTATTTGTCTGTCATTTGTCTCATTTCACATTCTGGTTAATGAGATGATTGCTTTTCTTTGTATGAGGATATTTTTCTTAGAAGAGATAATTCTCTTGATTTTAAAAAAATTATATTTCTGGCAGGATTGGAATTTCAAACACAAATGACATAAAAGGGCCATGCCTGTCATAGTTTTAATAGACAAAAAATCCCCAATTAAAAGCAAAATCTGTATTTCAATTCTTTTTGTGCCAACAAGTCTTAAAAAATTAATAGTATACAAAATGAAAAATGCACTGATTTTTTGTTAACAATCCATTTAAAATCCTCAGATGAAATAAGTATCATCACGGTTATAGAGTGGTTACTTTCATTGTTTGTTTTGTTTTTGGTATTGGGGATTGAAACCAGGATCATTCTACCTCTGAGCTAGATCCCCAGCCCTATTTTGTTTGTTTGCTTGTTTATTTATTGGTACTGAGGATTGAACCCAAGGGCATTCTATCTCTAAGCTATACCTCCAGCCCTTTTTATTTTATTTTATTTTTTTGAAACAGGGTCTTGTTAGGTTGCTGAGGCTGTCCTCAAACCTGAAATCCTCCTGTCTCAGCCTCCCAAGTACTAGAATTACAGGTAGGAGCCACCATACCCCAGTCGTATTTTATTTTTTATTTTGAAACAAGCTCTGTGATCTTCCTGTCTCATATAAAGTGTTTTTAATATGATCAGATTATTCTTTTAAATAAATGTATTTTTTTCTTTTGATGATAAGTAAAAAAAAGTAAATAATTATTACTTTAAATTTAAAATAAGGTCACAAAAATAAAAAAAATAGATTTGGCTGAAAATACTGTAATTTCAGTATACTTGAGATGAGAATTGGATAGTTAAGCTAATATTTCATAATAGAATATATAAAGAAATAGGAGACCCAACTAAGAACTACAATTATATAGGAATAGCATATGCCACATATAGTGCAGTGTGCCCCAATCACTGCACTACTGTGTTTAAACACTAGAAAATAGCCCACAGGAATAAGGGGAAAAAAGCCATTGTCATGACTGTCTTTGTAGGTAATTACAAAATTCTAGCCTCATTAAATTAGTGAGTATCTAATAAAACATCCAAACAAAAAGTGCAACACTAAATACTATAGCAGAGACATGTGAAAAGCACGTGAGAAGACAAAAGAGAAAAATATCAACTCTATTGGGGGAAGAAAGGATCAGAAACAGTTTTAAGCCCATTTAATTGGGCCTTTGAAAAATGGATAGGAGTTCTGCAAGAAAAGGGAAGGGATTCACAGGCAGATAGAATAGGTATAAAATTGCCATGGCTTGTGTGTGAGCTGTAGATAATTTGTTAAAGTATGCTCTGCAGACCCCTTTTTCAAGATACTGACAAGGGCAAAACTATTTTCATAATAATACTAAGGCATTATTTGCCTTTTCACTCTTGCAATTTGTACTGATGATGCTAATGTAATGGAAAGCTGCTGTCTCCTTCTATGTATCAAGACAGTGGTGCCCAAATTATTGCATTCTTCCCAGCCACACACTTGCATAAAGAAAAAAGAAGCCATTGGGATTTTGATAGGGTTAGCATTGAATCTGCAGATAATTTTGGAGATCATAGACATTTTCACAATGTAAAAATTTCCAATCCATGAACATGGGATGTTTTTCTATTTATTTGTGTCTTCTTCAATTTTTTTAATCAATGTTTTATACTTTTCAGTGTACAAGGTTTTTACCTCCTTATATAAGTTCATTCTAAGTATTTTATTCTTTTTTATGTTATTGTAAATGGGGAATGTGTTCTTAATTTCCGTTATGGATAGTTTATTGTCAGTGTACAGAAGCACACTGACTTTTGTTTGTTGACTATCCTGCAACTTTGCTCTTTGCTGAATTAATTTATTTGCTATGGTGTGTGTGTGTGTGTGTGTGTGTGTGTGTGTGTGTGTGTGTGTGTGTAGTCTTGAGGGTTTTCTCTAAACCACCATGTTATATGCATAAAGAGATGATTTTTTTCCTGTTTGGATGTCTTTCCTTTTTCTTTCTAATTGCTCTGGATAGGACTTACAGTACTATGTTGAACAGAAGCAACAAGAGTCACTATCCTTGCCTTGCTCTCAATCACCTGATTAAGTGGTTTTTTTTTTAAATCATGAAAGGGAGGTGGATGCAGCAGCTCATACCTGTCATCCCAGTACTTAAGAGGCTGATACAGAAGGATCATAAGTTTGAGGCCAGTCACAGCAACTTAGTGAGATCCTATTTCAAAAAAAAAAAAAAAAAAAAATAGGGCTGGGGGGCGGGGTGTAGCTCAGAGATAGAATGCCCCTGTGTTAAATCCCCAGTACTAACAACAACAAAAAGATAGTGAATTTTGTCAAATGCTCTCTGCATCTACAGAAATTGTCATGTGATTTTTTATTTTTCATTTTGTTACTGTGGTGTATCATACTTATTGATTAGCTAATGTTAAACTATCATGTACCACTTGAACATGACGTATGGTCCTTTTATTTTAATTATTTATTTATTTATTTATTTATTTATTTATTTATTTATTTATTTATTGGTACTGGGGATTTAACACAGGAGCATTCTTCCTCTGAGCTACACTCCCAGCCCTAATTTTTTTAATTTTTATTTTTGAAACAGGGTTTGCTAGGTTGATGAGAGTCTCATTTACTCCTGAAATTCTTATGGAACCATAAAAAATCCAGAATAGTCAAAGTGATCTTGAGAAGAAAGAGCAAAGCTGGATGCCTCACACTTTCTGATTTCAAAATATATTACAAGGTTACAGTATCTAAAATGGTACAGTACTGGCATAAAGAAAGACAGACCAATGAAATAGGACAGAAAATCTAGAAATAAATCCATACATATACAATCAACTGGTCTTTAACAAGGATGCTTAGGATACACTCTGGGAAAGGATAGTCCCTTCAGCAAATGGTGTTGGGAAAACTCGATATTCAAGTGCAAAAGAAGGAAACTGAATTCCTATCTTATGTCACACACAAAAATCAATTCAAAATTGATTAAAAATTTAAACATAAGAATGAAAATTGTAAAATTTCTAGAAGAAAACGACAGGAACAGCTTCTTGACAGTGGCCTGACCAGTTATTTCTTGGATATAATGCCAACAGCACAGTCAACAAAAGAAAAAACAGACAAATGGGACTACATCAAATGGAAAAGCTTCTGTACAGCAAAGGAAATAACCAACAGAAACGTTAGTCAGCTTTCTTTCACTGTAACAAAATACCTGAGGTAAACAACTTAACAGGAGGAAAGACTTATTTTGGCTTCAGAGGTTCCAGTCCCTGGTTGGCTGGGTGGTCATTTTGGGCCTGGAGCAATGCAGAACATCATGGCAGGGGAGCATGTGGTTGAACAAAGCTGCTTACCTCAAGGGGGCAGCAAGGGTTCCAATATCCTCTTACGGACACACCCCCAGCAATCTAACTTCCTTCCAGTAGACCCCAGCTCCCCAAAATCCCAGCACCTCCCAGTGACATCATCGTCAAGCCATCAGCACATGAGCCTTGGGGGGCATTAAAGATCCAAACCATAACCGAATGAAAACACAACATAAGGAATGGAAGAAGATATTTGCAAATCATTCATCTTGTGAGAAGCTAATA
Source organism: Graphiurus murinus (assembly GCA_004027655.1). Lineage (NCBI taxonomy): Eukaryota > Metazoa > Chordata > Mammalia > Rodentia > Gliridae > Graphiurus > Graphiurus murinus. The sequence goes on from PVLC010002715.1 coordinate 4,978, forward strand.
CCCACAATATGTAAGAAATGCCTACAACTCAAGCGCTAAAAACCAACTGACTCAAAAATTGCAAAAAGGCTTGTATAGAAATCTCTACAAAGAAGATACATAAATCGCCAATAGGTATATGAAAAGGTGCCCTTCATCAGGGAAATGCACATCAAAACCACAACAAATCAGCTTATACTTAATGAAGATGGTTGTACTCTTCAAAAAAGTGTTGGTAAAGATGTGGAAAAATCAAAATCCTTTTGTACTAGTGATGGGAATGTAAAATGGTACAGCCACTATGCAAAACAATGTGGAAGTTCCTCAAAACATTAAAAATACAATCCAGCAATCCCACTTCTGGGTATATATTTAAAAAATTGAAATCAGGATTTTGAGGAGATATTTGCACCCCCGTAGTCACTGCAGCATTATTCACAATTGCCAATATATGAAAACAGCCCAAATGTCCATCAAAAGATGAATGTATAAAGAAAATAAAGCAGATTTATAAAATAAAATAAAATACTATTGGGACTTCGATAAGAAGTTAATCGTGTAATTTGTGACACCACGTGACAGCATGCTATCTAAATGAAATATGCCAATTGCGGAAGGACAAGGACAGCATGCTCTCACTTACGAGAGGTATCAAAAGCTGTCAATCTCATAGGAGCAGAAAATAGAATGGTGGTTGCCAGGGGCTGGGAGGAAGAGGAGATGAGGAGTTGTTGTTTAATGGGCACAAAGTTTCAGTTATGCTTGATGAAAAGGTTCTACTGATTTGCTATGCAACATGGTATCTATAGTTAACAATACCATATTGTATATTTAAAATTTTGTTAACAGAATAGGTCTCATGTTACAAAACAAAAACAAAGGAAAGGTAACTTAGAGATGATTAATATACCTGTTACCTTAACTGGTGATGATTTCATGGGTGTCTGAATATGTCTAAACTCACCAAATTAAATGTATTAAGAATATGCAAGGTTTTTTTACTTTGTATATCAATAATACCTTTCTAAAATTTTTTAAGTAAAAAAGAAGACAGTTTACTTAATATCCAAAAAGTACTGATAGTGACTCTGAGTACACATATTTTTAATAATTTGTGGTAAGTACACTCAAATGGGTTCTTCTGTGCATGCTCAGGCAGCACATAAACTAAAATTGAAACTATACAGAGAACATTAGCACGACCTCTGTGCAAGGATGACTTGCAAATTTGTGAAGACTGGAGAACATCATGTTAAGTGAAATAAGCCAGACTCAGAAAGTTAATGGTCATGTTTTCTCTCTTATGTAAAAGCTAGAGAGAAAAAAAAGGGGGGGAGAGATTTCACGAAAACAGAAGGGAGACCAGTAGGGTAGAGGAAGGGGGCTCAAGGGAAAAAAGGGAGGAAGGGAAAGGGGAGGTACTGCAGAATGAAATTGATCAAATTATGTTATATACCTGTAACAATATATCACAATGAATACCAGTATCCATATAAATGTAATGCATCAAGAAAAAATTTAAAAAGATAAAATTGGGTTCTTATTATTGAATTGCAAAAGTTTTTCATATATTGTAGATACAAGTTCTTTGGCAGATACATGATTAGCCAATATTTTTCCCCAGGCTGTGGCTTTTCTTTTTTTTTTTATCTTCTCAATTACATTTTTGAAGCACAAAACTTTTAAAATTTATGAAGTATACCTTATCAATTAATTTTTTCTTTCTATGGAAATATTATTTAGTTGGTTTATCATCATGGAAATTTATGCCTAAACCAAAGTCACGAAGATTTTTCTCCTGTATTCTCTCAAATTTATCTTATATTTAGATCTATGATCTATTTTAAAGAAAATTTTGTGTATGGTCTGAGGTAATTAATGGGTTGCTGCAGTGCCTTTGATGAAAATCAGCTGGTCATTAATGGAGGATAGTGTGCAAGCCAGATTCTGTGTGTCTCCTAAGGCTTAATCTCACATATTACTCATGTACTTACGTGTTTGTATTTTTATATGGGTACATTAATAAGTTATATGTTTATGAATAAATTAATATATCTTATATGTATCTATTATTATTTGTTACAAATGCAATGTAAAAAAAGAAAATCAGTTGACAATAAACATAAGGATTTACTTCAGAACTCTCAATTCTGTTACATAGATTTGTATATCTATTCTGATGCCAATACCACAGTCTTGATTCCTAGCTTTAGAGAACATTTTGAAATTGAGAAGTGTAAGTTCTTATTGGAATTAATTTAGCATTTCATCCTTTGCTTTTCCATATAACCTTTAGGGTTATATGTTAGGGTTATAACCTTTAGGGTTATAGCGATTGTGTTGAGTCCACTGATAAATTTCAAGGGAATTAGTATCTTAATATTCAGTCTTCCAGTCCATAATATGGAGTGTATTTCCATTTATTTAGATCTTCTTTAATTTCTCTAGCAATGTTCTTCAATTTACAAGTCTTGCACTTCCTCTGTTAAACTTATTCCAAGTATTTAATTTGTTTTGGTGCTATTGTGAATAGCATTGTTTATTTGCCTTTTGGGGGTTTCTTTATGGCTACCCAATTGAAATTTGGCTGATTTGCATATACTAATCATAAATTTTTGTTATTAAACTCATTTATTAAGTCTAGTTGACTTAATTTTTTTTCCATACAGAATCACATCATCCACAAATATAGTTTTAAATATCCTTCTCTAATCTTGATGTCTTTTCTTTTTCTTACTTAATTGCACTGGCTAGAATCTTCAGCACAATGGTAAGTAGAAGTGGCAAGAGTAGATGTCCTTGCTTTGGTCCCAATCTTCGAGTGAAAGCTTTTGATTGTTCACAATTAAGTATATAATTAGTTGTAGGTTTTCTTGTAGATGTTGTTTATTAGATTGAGGAAGTCCCCTTCTAGTCTTAATTTGTTGAGAGTTTATTATGAATGGGTTCTTTTGTTGTTCTTCTTGAAATGATCATATGGCTGTTGTCATTTATTAATATGGTGGATTACATTAAATCATTGTTGGTTGTCAAATCAACCTTGCATTCAATTTGCTTCTAAGCTTCTTAGATGTGTTGATTAGTTTTACTTTAACTTGGGGATATTTGGGACTGTTACTTCTTCAACTGTTTTTATTGCACCTCTCCTTTTTTGCTAAAGCTCATTTTATGTATATGTTGTACACTGGATGGTGTCCATGGTTCTTAGAGGCTTTACTCATTTATTTTCATTCTTTTTTCTTCCTGTTCTTCAGATTAGCTAATCTGTATTGATCTATCTTCAAGTTCATTTATTATTTCTTCTGCCAGTTCAGATATGATGTTCAATGCCTGTAGTACATTTTCATTTCAGTAATTATACTTTTCAACTTCAAAATTTTGTATTGATATTCCTTAATGAATTATTGCCATTATGCTTTCCTTTATTTAGTTACTTGAATAGTTATTTAAATAGCTATTTCAGTTATTTATATATACTTATAATAGCTAATTTGAGGTCCTTATCTGCAAATACTAATAGATGAGCCGCCCTCAGACATATTTTATGTTGGCTGCTTTTCTTCTTGTGCATGGTCACACTTTCCTATTTATTTGCATGATTTATCATTTTTAAAGACTGACATTTCAGGTAATATATTGTAGTATTTCTAGATTCTGATTCATCCACTCATAGAACACTTGGGGTTTGTAGTTTTGTTAGTTGTTTAGTGATCTGCCTGGACTAATTCTATAGTCTGTCTCCTCTACATTGTATAGCTAACTTATGTCCTTCCTCAGCTCTTTTTAAAAATCTTTTTGTTTTTAAGCTTTGCTTTGTAGAGGTCAACTCTGGGTCATTGCAGCTTAGTGGTCAGCCAATGATTGGCCAGAAGTTACAGTTATGCATTGTGACCTGCACATATGTAGGTGCCTATGGCATGGCTCACCTGGTGAGGGCATGGAGGTTTCATTCTCATTCCCACATTCTTTGCCTTGTGAATCTCTAGTTGGCCATTTCTGAGTTGTAACATTTAAAATAAAGCAATAAACATAACTAAATATTTCTCTGAGTTTTCTGAGTTGTTGTAGCAAATAACTGAACATGAAAATGTGTTGTGGGAACTTGTAGGTGGTTGGTCCGAAGCACAGGTGGTAACCTGAGACTTGCCATTGACATCGGAGGTGGCAAAGTCTTATGGGAACAAGTCCTAACCTGTGGGGTCTGAAGTTGTGGGACAGCCAGGTGGCGGTTGCATAGAACTGGAGAATTGCTTGTTATGGAAAACCCACACACATGACGTCAGAATTTTGTAGGTAAAGGAAACAGTTTTTCCTAGAGTTAGTGTTAGAGAAGTGGGACTTGCTAGAATGTTCGGGGCTCACAGAAACATGTATTTTTGGAAGAGGCAGGATGAAAGAGTAGGGGATGAAGAACCTTTGATTCCTGGGTGTCTTATGGTTATCCACGGTGTTATGGTGTGGATGTGGTTTGTTCCTCAAGGGTTTATGTCCTGGACACAGTCTCTTGGTGGCAACATGGGGAGGTGGTGTGGACCTTTAAGAGTTAAGGCCTTTGGGAGGTGATTAGATTGGATTTGGTCACCAGCAAGGACCGCTCGCAATTAAATAAGAAAGACCAAAAGAGATACCCACATGTGTGCACGCTCTTTCTATTGACATGTGATGCTTGGTACCACTTCAGAACTCTGCCGACAAGAAGGCCATCACCAAATGTGGCACCTTAACCCTGGACTCTCATAACCATAAACCAAAATAAACCTCTTTTCATTAAAACTTGCCCACTCTGTGGTATTGTATTACTGGCAACATAAAATGGACTAATACAGAAAACTGATACCAAGAAGTAGAGCTGTTGCTAATAACAAATTTCTAAAAATGTAGAGTTAGCCTTTGAAATGGGGATATGGACAGAGGCTGGAAGAGTTTGAAAAAGGAAGCTAGAAAAGGCCTAGAATGCTGTTAAGTAGAATGTTGCAGGTGATTTAGGTGAGTGATCATAAAATGAAGAAATTATGGAATTTGTCTTTGATGGAAGTGAAGATTTAATTGGGAATTAGAGGAAAGGACATTCTTATTATGAAGTAGCAAAGAAACTCACTGTACTGCACACATGCCCTAAATATCTGTGGAAGGCATAAGTTAGAGGTGATGATTTGCTCTTTTTTTTTTTTTTTTTTGGTGGTGGTGGTGGTACTGGGGATTAAACCTAGGGGCATTCCACCTCTGAGCTACATTTCCAGCCCTATATTATTATTATTATTATTATTATTATCATTATTATTATTAGTAGTAGTAGTAGTAGTAATATTATTTGAAACGGAGTCTCACTAAGTTGTGGAGGGACGCTAAGTTGCTGAGACTGGCTGCGAACCTGCAATCCTCCTGGCTCAGCCTCCCAAGTACTAAGATTACAGGTGTGCGCCACCATGCCTGGCTGGACTAGCTTACATTATGGAAGTAATTTCAAAACAACAGAACATTCAGGTTATAGTATGGGTATGAGTGACTACTTTTAGTCAGATTTATAGTAAGACTTGGGAGCAAAAAGAAGCAGAGTGTAGATCTGGAAAGTTTACAAGCTCGCCAGGGAAAGACTGATAAAACGCACTTGCTAAAGAGATTAGTATGAAAAAAAGAGAGTCTGTTGCTTTGCAACAGGACAGTTGGAAAAAGATCTTGACGGCTTCTCAGAATCTTTGAGGCCATTGAGCATGGTGGTACATACCTGTAATCCCAGTACTTGAGAGGCTAAGACAGGAGGATCATAGGTTTGTGGATAGTCTTGGCAACTTAGCGAGACTCTCAGCAACCTAGCAAGACTCTTTTCAGGGCTCATTTCAGAATTTCTTTCCCTGCACTCAGCACGCAAAGCATTCCCTCTATAGCTGTGGTTCTAGCAGGTCCAGCTGCAGCTCATGCTGACAGCAGACTTGGGTGACCACAGGATGCTGATTTTGCAGGAGTGCAGAATTCAGGTTAGGGGGTAATGGTGGCTTGCACCAAAATTTCAAAGAAAAGCCTAGGAGGCCAGGCAGAAGTTTGAATTTTTTTCAGTAGGAGTATATATTGGTTTTATAGGAGTAACAATAAATAACAAGTCGCTAAAGTAGTAGGTATTTTTAAGGTATTTGACTGAAATACTCTTAGTATACTAAGAGTATTTGACTTTGGAAAAGGAAATATCACAGATCTTGGAATTTTTCTTTTCATCTTTTGATCTAGGCCTTAATTCAAAATACAGAAATAAGTTCTCATTAAGGACAAGACTAAAACCCTATAGTTACAATTAAAAGCTCTATTATTATAAACTTATAGAATCATATAATATTGGAGCTAAAAAAAAAAAAAAAAGGACCTTGAGTTCTTTATATATAGGTGAACTGAGATTCAAATAGATTAAATGAATGGCCCCAAATCAGAAAGACAGCAACAGATTCAAAACCAGAGCGAAACTGAGCCAACTCATTGGATATATGGTAACTGACGTATTTTTGAAGCAGAAATTTCACTGTAATTTTAAGAGTATGCCAATTAAAAAAAGAAATTACAATTACTCACAAGTTATAATTTTCAATTATATGACAAATGATAGATATACACATGAGAAATATGACATAAACTACATTATATTTTTAACACTAAATTCAACTACACTGTAGCTCAATTTGACCCAACTGGTCACATTACTTTTAGATTATTCCATTATTATATTCATTTCAAAATACATTTATTCATCACAGATAATCTAAACAAACTCTGGGCTCCATTTTCCTACATTTTGAATGGTGTAAAATGACATGGTGTATAGGAATGTGTATGTTTTTAAAACTTAGGACGCTTTCAAAAGTGAGCTATCTTTTCTTTAAGAGAACTCATAAAATTAAGACGCATCAAATGCAAAAATAGAGCATAATTAGAATTTATTTAGTTATTTTTACACGCCAAAGTCAGAGTAAAGGACACTTTTAAGATTACTTAAAAATATACTATATGCCATATTAAGTGTAAATAAGGTCACTGATTAAAAGGTACTGTTAGTAGTGTTATGGAGGCAGTGGGTATGATACTTTAAAAAGTACATGCTATGAAACTAGAATTTAAGGTTCCATTGTAATCAGATTTCAAAAAACAAAATAAAAATGCTCAAAAGCCTAAAGCAGTGCTTCTCAACTAAGAATGATTTGACAAAATAGCTAAAGAAATTTTGAGTTGCCACGACTGGGGAAGTGTTGCTAACATAAGTGTGTAGAGTCCAGGAACACTGTTACAATGCACGGGACAGCCCTCCAGAGCAAACAATTATCTGGCCAAAACATCAATAGTGCTAAGGTTGAGAAACCTGGGCCAAAAGTGACTTAACAGGATTTGGTAAGCATTCACTTCTTCTCTGAGACACATGACACATGGGTTTATATTCTCAGGTATGAAAAATTATGCAGATAGGACAAAGATTTATACTGCACACAAATTGCCACATTACTACATATGTATATTTATATTTATAGCAAACTTTTGTATATAGCTTTATATTAAACCTCTTTAGATGAGCAATGATTTTTATCTTCTAGGGATTGTGTGTGTGTGTGTGTGTGTGGTACTGGGGATGGAACCCAGGGGAAATCTACCTCTAAGCTACACCCCCAGGCCTATGTTATTATTTTGAAACAAGGTCTCACTAATTTGTAGAGGGCCTCAATAAGTTGCTGAGGCTGGCCGTGAACCTGAGATCTTCCTGTCTTAGTCTCCCAAGTATTGGGATTAGAAGCATGCATCACCATGCCTAGTTTAGAGATATTACAGTAGAGATATTTCTTTCGTTTTTCAACAATTATTTAATGGACATCTATTTTTTTAGATGTTCTATGTAAGGTGCTAGAATGAAAAGTCAAATAGCAGGTGTGTTAGGGTACAGAGGCACGTAAACAAAGGTTACAATCAGTATGACTGGTGCTATTATAGAGTAATGAACAGATCATAGTAGTAGGATGAAGAGGAAGTGATGACTTCTAAAGCTGTCTGGAGGGTGTACAGTAAGAGAAGACTGTCGAAGACAGCTTCCTAGGGGAAGAAATGCCTGGAATGAATGTTTATATAAGACAGGAGGGCCTTATAGGTACGTTATACTAAGTAAGGGAATTCTATTTACCAACAATAGGTTTACTAATCATCTCAATGAAGGATTTAGTCCAGGAATATTATGTTTGTGTTTTAGAAAGATCATATTGAGAACAGTTGGAAGGTGGTCACGCAGGAGAAACAGATACAAGGAGATGAGGATCTGGAACAAAATAATCACTCAATAATAGAGAGGAAGGAGGAGAAGAATGGAAAGGATATTAAAAAGACAGTAGAACCACAGTCAGACAACACTTCCTGGGCACTCTAATGTAAGGAAATTCCTTCTAGTGGCAAAAACTGGGATGAGCTCATGCTGTTAGACACTTAGAAGACAGGCCCAAAACAAACATGCAAATATACCATCAATTTAAGATATAACACAATAAAAGCTTTTATTAATAAACTAAAGTTTCTTAATTTTGTCTTGAGAGCAAAACTGACTATAGAATACTTTAAAATGCAGGCATCCAACTTTAGGGCCCAATCTGAGCCTAGAAGTTGTCACCACGGACCTCACAAGAAAGAAGCTGAAAAAACTAAAAATCAACAATTCTTCTTGGATCCATCAAAGAATTGTGATAATAAGGCAAAGTGCTGCCCCTAGACCTGGAGAGACGATAGGCAGATACAGAGGAACACAGCGCACCAGAAGCAGAAGCCTCCAGCTGGAGCCAGTGTCTGTAGGGATGCTAGAGACACAGCTGATGAATTGTTGGAGGCTCAAGGTAGACTAGCTCAAGAGTTACAATTCACAGGGGCCCCTTCTTAGGGGAGTCATCACACTTCCTTGAGTTTTGCCTCTAGAAGTTCCACCATGTTCTCCTGTGAAGACCAGAGAAAAATCACTCCCTGCTTCTGGGAGGGGCAGTTGTAAAGTAGCCATTTGAAATACACTTAGAATTCTCTGTTCCTCTTAACAAGGCCTCCCCGCTAAAGGGAAACCACTTTACCAGAACCTAACAGAGGAGGGATGTGCCAAAGCCCAAATAACCTAGGGAGGGAAAATACCCAACTCAGGCTCACTAAAACCCTGCGACCTAATCATGGGACTGTTTCCCCATCGCCACATTAACAGGGATTAACTTTAAGAACTTTAAGCCTTAGGCACTATTAAGTCTCTAGAAAAAAAAAAAAAACACTCAAAAAACAGAGAAGACAAAAAACAAGGGCACAGAGAAAATTTCAGCCTCTATCCACATATAATAGCCACATAAACATAAAATCTCACACTAAGGCCCGTCTACCTCAATTCCTTTTACCTGATACATCATGTCGTACTTTCAACAAAAAAACTACCAGGCATGTGAATAGGCAAAATCACAGCTTGAAGAGACAGAGCAAGCACCAGAACCAGAATCAGAAATGGCAGAGATGCTGACGTGAGCGGACTAGAAACTTAACATTATTCTGAGTGATATGGTAACAGCCTAATACAAAAGTAGACAATATACACAAACAGATAAACAATGTAACTACAGAGAAGAAAATTCCAAGAAAGATTCAAATGGAAATACAAGAAATAAAAACTACTATAACAGCCGGGCATGGTGGCACATGCTTGTAATCCCAGTACTTGAGAGGTTGAGACAGGAGGATTCCGTCTCAGAAATGAGGTCAGAATTGCATTTGAAAAAAAAAAAAAAAAAAAAGAATTGCATTTGACTTCTCTTCAGAAACCACACAGGCAAGAGTAGAGTGAAATATTTTACTGTATACTAACCTAGAATTCTGAATCCTCTGAAGCTATCCTTTAAAAGAAAAGGAGAAATAAAGACTTTCTAAGCAAACAAAAATTGAAAGGATTTAACTCAAGAAGACTTGTCTCGCAAGAAATGTTCAGAGACATTCTTCAGAGAAAATAAGTTATTTAAGTCAGAAACTCAGACCTATATAAATAAAGGAAGAGCACTAGAGAAGGAATAAATTAAGGTAAATAATATATTTTCATTTTCTTATTCTTACTCGATCTAATAGAAAATAACAGTAGTAACGTGATTATAGCTTATGGGTAGTGAAATGAATGACAGCAATCTGACAAGGGAGGAATTAGTGACACTCTGTTTTAGGTACTTGTACTATTCATGAAGTGCTATAGTGTTATTTGAAAATGGGATTTTATTACTTGTAATACATATTGCACACTCTAGGGCAACCAATAAAAATATTTTTAAAAGAAGTATGCCAGGCGTGGTGGCGCACATTTGTAATCCCAGTACTTGGGAGGCTTAGACAGGAGGACTGTGGGTTCTTGGCCAGCCTCAACTATTTAGTGAGACCCTCTATGACTTAGTGAGACTCTGTTTCAAAATAAAGAATAAGAAATAGGGCTGGGGATGGAGCTTGGAGGTAGAATGCCCCTGAGTTCAATTCCTACTTCCACAAAAAAATAAAAATAAATTAAAAGAAGTATATAATTGATATGTTAAGAGAAAACAGAAAATAGACCATATAAAATGCTCAAATGAAGCCAGAGAAGGCAGAAGAAGAGTGGAAGAGAGAGAGAGAGAGAGAGAGAGAGAGAGAGAGAGAGAGAGAGAGAGAGAATGAATAAATATAAGGGCAATGAAAGGAAAATGATGACAAAGCTTCATGGTCACTACAGGGTTTCTGGGTACTGTGAAAGAACAGGGAATTAAACGGTCTAAAAAATCACTGCTTTAGAATAGAGATGATCTTTGAAGTACATCTCTTGATATTTCCCCCATTAAAAATGTCTAACTGCTTAGAGAATTTGGAATGGCAGTTTCAATTTTGAAAATACCATCTGAGATTATGTCAAACTTGAAGCCCATTATTTACAGTCTGATATTTGAGTCTTAGTCATCTGAGTTATGAGGCTGATAGATAATCCTCCCATTTCCTATACTTTTTCCTTTCCTCCCAGAACAAATATAGGAAGGTGTATGTCTGGGTTCTCTTTGCCACAAATGTAGCTCCAGTTAGTAAGAAGGCTTTTATCTTTTGAAGCACTTCTCTTGGTACCTAACAGTTTATCTCAAGAAGTGGTCTGTGGAACACCTGTATCAGAATCATCTGGGACATCTGGTAAAAAATGGAGATTGCTTGGTCCTGCCTGAGAACTACTGAAGCAGACTCTCAGGGAATGAACCCAGGAACCTGCATTGCTAGCTAACATCACACATGAGTATTGCAGGCACTAAAGTGTGAAAGCCACTGCTTTAGTATATAGTTTCTTTACAGGTGGGGATGGATGGGGAAGATTCTTCCCTTTATGTTTTAGGTTATTTTATTGCTAGGAGTATTCATGTCCCCTAATTGTCTCTGAATATATCTGCTATCCAAATATAGTAAACACTCAAGAAATATTTGTTGTAACATGACTTAAGAAGCAAAATATTTTACTTCCTTAAGACTGTGATAAGCAAAACATTTTGGTTCTTCTAACCTAGATAGTAGTCATTTTATTCTAAGGCTGTTAAAATTTTAGTGTCATATGTTGTGTGTATAGAATAGCTGTAATTTTAAAACTATGAGAGAAAAACAAGCCAAACTTCATGTAGATGTTAGGCTTGCACTAATGCAGACCACCAAAAAATCAATCACTTGAGCTTCTCATGTCAGTTAAATTTGATTTAAAGAATTCCTGCAAAAGAAAAATAAATGCATGAAAACATAAGCATTTATGGAAAATATAAATGAAAAACAACAATGACAAAAACTTATACAGTTGTCATAAGACCAAAAAATTGGTGTGCTAAATAGTGGGGGCACTATGACATTGAATTAAGGGTTGGGGGCACCATCGGAAGGGGTAGTAGCTAGCATAAACTAGAAGAGGAAAAAAGAAAAAGAACAGACCAAGAACATTAAGGCTTACTCATCAAGCCCTCCCAAAAACCAGAAAAGGTTTTTGAGAAATCCAAAAGCTAATCTGCAAGACAAAAGATAAGAAGAAGGGAACTTTTAATTGGGTTCTTCAAGGATCTGGTCAATGGGCATTATACAACTAGACCACTTTTTAAAGGCCTTGGTAAAATCTAACATTCAAATCAAAGCTGTATAAGGTCAGGCATGGTGACTCATGACTTTAATCCTATCTACTCAGGAGGCTGAGGCAGGAGGACCACAAGTCTACATGCATGCAGATGCATAATTGTGTGCTAAAGGGACATAGTGGGACTGACCAACTCTTGGATGTGACTCACCTGGCACCCATCAGTAGCAGAAAGGAAACACTGGCATGAATGCTGTCATCCTGTAAAAGAAGTGATGTTTTAGGTATATACGTTAGTCTTTTCTTCTTGGCAAAGAGAGAAACCAGAGATAGGACACACACACACACACACACACACACACACACACACACACACACACACACACACACACACACACTGACATTATCCTAACGGGGGCACAGGGAAGTTGGGAGCCGGTCTGTATTCTAGATGGCCAATTTGAGAGGCAGAGAGGAGGGAAGATGGATTGTCACTGGAAACTCACTCAGGGAGCTATGGGAAGACCAGTTCTTCCTCAAAGACACAAATGAACCATTAGATTTAGATAAGTTTGTTAATGATGATGCACCTGCACCAAAATAAAAGAAATAATAAGAATGGCGAAGTAATTACTGGTGAGATCCTCTAAAATTATTCTGTGATAAAAGATAGCAAAGCAGCCAGAAGCAAGAAGCAAAAATTACCTGTAAACAACTTTTTTTCCAGTTCCTCTTGAATTTTAAGAAGAATTCTCTCCTGTTCTAAGGCTTCTATGTACTTTGAGTAGCACCAGGTTGGCTGAAAAAATAATTTTCCAAGTTAATTCTGGAAATCTTTCCCTTAACAAGTAAACCAAAGGTAAAATGACTCATATCAGTCCCTCTATTTTTTTTAATTTTATTTATTTATTTTTTGGTACTGGATATTGGACTCAGGGGAGGGGAGTTCTGCCTCTGAGATACATCAGCAGCTCTATTTTATTTTTATTTTGAAAAAGACTCCCACTAAGTTGCTGAGGGATTTGCTAAATTGCTAAGGCTGGCCTGGAACCTGTGATCCTCCTGTCTCAGCCTTCCAAATACTGGGATTACAAGCATGTGCTACTGTACCTGGCTTACATTTAAACTTTTTATTGAAGAAAAACATATATCAAGAAACAGTACATGTATAATGATATGAATTTTCACAAACTGAACTTACTCATTTAACTTTTTCATAAGAATGCTTATGATGAAGTAAAGGTACTTTTTTCTATAGCTTTGACCTACATTTGCAAATTCCCTGGATATGAGGGGACAGATAGGATGTCAGGACAATGATACTATTGCTCAGTGAATCAATCTCACAAAAGCTTTATAGATATCTTGACAGTTATTCTGTTATCTTTCTATACTTGATTTTATTATGAATTTAGGTGCTTATAAAAGAGTTTCAAGGGGGCAGAAGATAATTTTGCATTTGGATTAATTATAACTCTTAGTGTGCAAAATCTATCTAAAATAAATGCATATAAACAAGGCACCCACATTTTCTTTTTTTTTTTTTTTTTTTTTTTTGCGGTACTGAGGATTGAACTCAGGGGCATTGTACCCCCAGCCCTATTTTTTTATTCTTTATTTTGAAACCGAGTCTCACTAAGTTGCAGAGTGCCTCACTAGGTAGCTGAGACTGGCCGCGAACCGGATCCTCTGGTCTCAGCCTCCCGAATGCTGGGATTACAAGCGTGCGCCACCACGCCCGGCTCAGGCACCCACATTTTCAAAATGGCAGTTCATTATTATTTTACAAATTGTTTGAGAATTTGACATGGATACTTTAAATAGCAATAATTATTATCTACATTTATATTTTATAAAATGCTTTTGGTTTCCAAATACTGTGGGGAGGGGCAGGTACTGGGAATTGAATCCAGAAGCACTCTACCTCTGAACTAAATTCCAGCCCTTTTTATTTTATTTTGAGATAGAGAAGGTCTCATTAAGTTGCTCAGGCTGGCCTTGAAATTGAATTCCTCCTGCCTCAGCCTCAAGTAGTTGGGGTTACAGGCATGCACCACTACACCTGGCTCCAAAAGCTTTTTCACGTCCTACAAAAATCTTGAGCTATCTGACAGGATATCATAATCATCTCCCTTTCTTTTTAAGAGATAAGGAAGTAGGCTCAATGAAGATTATGTGCTTAGTTTCAGGCATCAAGGTAATGCTGATTTATAAGGACAGAGTATAAATTTAAAACCTGGTACCCTCCTTTCCTTCCCTCTCCCCTCCCTCCCTCCCTCCCTCCCTTCCTTCCTTCCTTCCTTCCTTCCTTCCTTCCTTCCTTCCTTCCTTCCTTCCTTTCTACAAGTTATCACTAGGTTGCTAAGAGTCTCCCTATGTTGCTGAGGCTTTCCTTAAATCTGCAATCCTCCTGTATATTTTTAGGTATCATATATTTTTAGATATACCTCTTTCAGTACATGGTTCCATAAAATTTCTGAAATGATATTTCTGTTCTCTCAATAATAGCTGTGTACTCTATTAGTTATCTCAGGTGGATAATTGAAGTTATGTCAGATTCCTAAGTGCTGAAATGATTGTTTTTGATACAAACACTTTCAGTATAAGTCACCAAATTGGATATAAATTAAACTCATGAATTTTCAGAGAAGTGGTATTAATGTGCTGGTAATAAATGTAAAATAAACTTAAAAATTGTAAAGGTATTAGTGGTCACGTACTAGCCAATGTTATGACCACTTCAAAACTTAAAAAAAAAAAGGAGACTAAGCATTTAATGTTCTTCGTCATATCTTAACACAATAATATAACATATATATATACATATATACATATATATACATATATATATATACGGTCTCATTATCTGTATCTTATTCTCTTTTCAGTAAGATGGTCATTTCAACTTCTGCAACTTAAATATTCTACTTGTGTATTAAGAAATTATTTTTACTTGATATGGTGGTGTACACCTGTAATCCCAGTACTTTGGAGGCTGAGGCAGGAGGATCACAGATTCGAGGATGGCCTCAACAACTTAGTGAGACCATGTTTCAAGATAAAAAATAAAATAGGTCTGGGGTTGTAGAATGCCCCTGAGTTCTATCCCCAGTACCCCCCCCCATGCACACACACACACACACACACACACACACACACACACACACAGAAGAAGTTATTTTTCTTGATTATACTGTCCAGAATTAGCTGAAAGTATAATTGTCTCTGAAGGCTCAGGGATATTTCCTCCCAATCTTTATTAGTATTACAAGTTTAGCCCCATTTTAGAAGAAACACCCCTCTAGTGCTGTCCACGCCTGAGTCGCTGCTGTGCCCATCCCCCAGGGCTCTGGGGAAGAAATGAGACCTGTGTCTTTGCTTGCTTACCTGTCTGCCATATGCTTGCAGGCCGAGGAAGGAGTCACTGACTAAAGCAGCTTTGGTAACAGACCCCGTAGTACTTGCTGGTTGTCTGAGTGAAACCTGTGACTATAGTAAATTAAATTATTCCAGAAAAGAGATAATGCTATTTTAATAGAAACTCACAGTTTAGAAGCTATAGTATCAGATGAAAAAATATTTCATGGTGAGTGCTACACTTGAGATTTCAAGTCACTGTCAATTTGCTCTTTAATTTTCTTTCATACTAATATAAAAATATTAAAAGTAAGATGAATGATGAAGTTGAACTTATAAATCACTCCAAAATTCTAGCATCTAAAAAAAAAACCATTATAACCATTTTTATGAACATCCATCCAGACTTCTCACTAGGGAAAATGCACAGATGTGTAATCATAATCTATAATTTTAATATTTCTATTTTATTGCATAAATTTTATGCAAATGGAACTAAATTACATGTGTACTTTTTAAACTTTTTTCAAGCAAAATATCCCCTTCTACTAGAATGTCACCTGAGTCTTTGTATTATTTACCATTCTATATTTATTTGCAGATCATCATCTGTCACATAGGATGCCCTCATCTAGTTGTTGAATTGATGAAATAAATAAATTACATCATCATTTTCAACAGGCAAATAAAGGAATGTACCATGCCTCCTATTAGAAATTTAGGTTATTTCCAACTTTGTACTATTATACATGATGCTGTGTACATATATCTGTGCATTTTTGTAATTCTCTCATTTAGAATAAAATTTTTTTTCTTTTTTTTTTTTTTTTTTTTTTTTGTGGTACTAGGGATTGAACCCAGGGGCATTTTACCTATGAACTACACCTCCATCTCTATTTCATTTTTTAT
Organism: Graphiurus murinus; assembly: GCA_004027655.1. Classification (NCBI taxonomy): domain Eukaryota; kingdom Metazoa; phylum Chordata; class Mammalia; order Rodentia; family Gliridae; genus Graphiurus; species Graphiurus murinus. The sequence continues at coordinate 21,296 of PVLC010002715.1, forward strand.
TTTGAAACAGGGTCTCCCTAAGCTACTATGTTTGAACCTCTGGTCCTCCTGTCTCAGCTTCCCAAGTCCTGGAATTATAGGCATGGGCCACAGCACATGGCTAGAATAGATTTCTTAGAAGCGTGTTTTCTGATTTTAAAAGAATGAACAATATATATTTTTAAAAATGTATATTGTCAAACTGCCCTTCAGAAAATACCATTTTATACTTTTTTTATGATGTATGAGTTTGTCAGACTTTTAAACTCAAATATACTGGGTATTGCCAATATTTTATTCTTTGCCAGAATTCATATCTTTGATTACAAGAGTTTGAACATCTTTTAAAGCTTTTACTCATTTGTAGTGTGTGTGTGTGTGTGTGTGTGTGTGTGTGTGTGTGTGTGTGTGTGTGAATTGCATGTTAAAGTTCTTTGCCCAAATTTCTGTTAAGAGTATTTATCTTTTCTCTGATTTATTGTTAAAACTTACATCATATATTAAATTTCCCAATTTGTCTTTTAACCTTGTTTATTTTTGCCATTGGAAAGTTTAAAATTTTTATTTAGTTAAATCACTGTGATTCTTTGTTAATGAATTTGGCACTGTTCATTAGATGAAACTTTTTCATGACATTCTCCTTCTCCTATCATAACTTTCTCAGGCTACCCTGCTCCATTGAATTCCTTGATAAGAATAAAAATGGAACATATATACAGTTACTGCCACACTATTTTTTTTTGAGACAGGGTTGCTTTATGTTGCCCAGTCTAGTCTTAAATTCCTGACATTAAGTGATTCTCCTGCCTTAGCCTCCCACGCAGCAGGGACTACATATGTGCCTCACCATGCCCAGCTATAGCTGCACTATCAACATAACTGACATTTACTTTATGACATGCAATGTGCATTACATATTTTTTTAAATCCTACTCTGTGGTGTAAGCTGTATTACTATCTCTATTTTACTGAGAAATACAGAAGTGGTTTGCCTAAGATAATAGAACTAATAAGTAGAAGACCAGAATTCAAAGCCAGGCAGTCTTACTATGTTGTACTGTTTCAAATGATCAAATAATACCTTGCAATTATATAGTGGAATAACTTACATAGGGTCTTTTATACACATCTTGTCAATGAGTCCCCCTCAAATCATATGTAATTGATGCTCTTACTATTACCTGATAGATTAAACTGAGGTTCAGAGAGTTAAGAGTTGTGCCCATAGTTACTTAGGAAAGTCTCATGCTTTGCAAAGTAATATGTTTTTCAGAGCATAGATTTTTTTTAACATTTATTTCTTCCAGCATTATTCATCTGTCTTTTTTACATGTTTCTTGTTAAAATAAATACAGGTATGAGATTTGTAGTTATTAATAAGTGATTCCAATATGCTTACTGTCTATAGTAAGGATATTTAAAAGTAGCTGAGTACTGAAGTGCAAAACTGTACTCCCCAACTACTTGGGAGGCTGAAGTAGGAGGATCCCTTGATCCAAGACACTCCAGAGCAGTCTGGGCAACACAGCGAGACCCCATCTCAAAAAAAAGCATTCGAAAGTTGAATTCCTTTTCCTCTTTAGAATTATTCACCCTATAAAAGGGTTGCTTTTCAATTGTCAGTATTTGTACCTAATCCTGTTTATAGTTACCAGTTAAAAGATATGGGCAGATATAAAGATCAGTTAAGGGTATTTGCATTTCCATACTCAAGATAGGTATAATATAAACATACATCTGGGATTTTTGGAGAAAAAGGCAAGCTAGCCAATTTGTGACTCATAGTAACGAATTTCTGCAACCAACATATCATTCTGTAATTTTCATATTGAGAATACCAATCCTGGTACATAGTCTTTTGTTCATTCATTCCCTGATTTATTGAATAAGCAATAACTAACAATTAATCATGGGCTTGATAACAGCATATGTGTTTATGATATGGGGATGAATAAGGCAGATACTATCTGTGAGGATCTCAGTCCAGCAAAGCTGGCAGATGCAAAAACTTAATCACGGGACAATAAAAGGCATGCTTTATGAGAAAGAGGAACAATATTGCATTGGATACAAGCTGCTCTCATTGCCTAGGAGAGAAGAGGAAGCCATCAAATAGAAGAGATGATATCTGAGATGCTTTTGAGGAATTCAAAAACAAGCCTGAAACCTGCGAATGAAGGCTTTGTATTTTTTTATTTTATTTTATTTTGTGTGTGTGTGTGTGGTACTGGGGATTGAACCCAGGAGCAGTCTACCTCCAGGCTATGCCCCCAGTCCTATTTTTTTTATTCCTTAGTTTGAAACATGGTCTCACTAAGTTGCGGAGAGTCTCACTAAGTAGCTGAGGCTGGCCTTGAACCCGGATCCTCTGGTCTCAGCCTCCCAAATACTGGGATTACAAGTGTGTGCCACCATGCCCAGCTTGAATGAAGGCTTTTTAAAAGCCACTAAAATCTGTATTCCGTAACTTCTCTATATATTTCCTTACCAAAATTCTACAAATTCACACATATCATATATCTTTTAAAAGTGTGATTAAATCCAAAATGAGTCTTGTCTTACCTTTCCAAATTTTTCATCATCTAAAACAGAAAATTTCTTTTTCTTATATTCTTGTCTTCTCTCTAAAACACTCATAATTTTTTCATCAGTTAAATTCTTCCTAAACTCACAAAACTGTGGCCAATACTTAAACAGAACTCCAAAAATTGTCATCTGTATAAAAAAAGTATGTGTCAGATTATAATTTTATATAAATATCCTAATTTAAACTCTAATTCACCATAATAATGGATTAACTATCCTGTCTTTAATATATACCATGTTTCCTCTAACTTATTGTCTCCAGACTTCTTAGTATAGTTTAGCTCAGCACATGCTTATCATCAATTTTTTTTATTACCATGAGATCTTTCTTTAAAAAAAAATATACCAAATACACTTAAAAGTCACTTTATTCTTTATGTTTCCCTAACCAATTGATTGTATTAATAAAGAATCCATTAGGTCTTTTTAAATAAGAAATTTATGTTTTCTTTTAAAACATATACTAGTTGATCTGCCACACACTCTGCTGTTTTATGCAAGTATTCCAAGTATTCAGTTCATCAAGGGAAACTCCCCCCACCTCCTTTTCTTTCTTTTAGAGAAAGGAAATACCATTTTGCCTCTGGAAAAGCTCTTAAACAAAGCTGCAGATCTAAGAATAAATCTTGAGTAACTTTTAAATGATATAATCTCTCTTTTATGTGAGAGCAAGAAAAGTAAAAAGCAGAATGGTATCCTAGACAAAAGCTTTCTAGGAGGGCACTTTACATTAAGTGATTAATTGTGATATTTACAGAGATAAGAATAGTTGCTCTAATTCCCATGCCAAGTTTTTCCATTAGTTCCAGAGGCATACATTACTTCTAAGAAGGTAGGACTTGCCACATCAGATCAAGCCCAACATGGTATGACTAGGAAGGGCCTTTACCTAATGCTCTGAAGAAAAATGAACCACTATCCTGTTAGGCTCCAAGCCAACTCTTAGGGAAAAGAGGAACTTTTAAAAGTAAAGGCTGTGGTGCTTAGCAGAGTCCTAAACTGGCATATTCCATTGCTCTTCTTTTTCATATGTGAATGTTATTAGTAATTCTAAAACAATTCACCCCTTTTAAAGTGCAGTTTTTTCACTAAATTCTATAGCTTTTTGAAAGTGTAAACTTAAAATCTAGACATTTTATTTGATGAAATGCAAGCTTTGAGACATTTCCATTTCCATTTACCTGCCACTCTTTTAATTAAGTAATCCCCTTTTCCAATGTTATGGTATCACAGTAGTTGTTATGAACTTCTTAAGCTTAAATTCTCCTTCTCTATTTACTATCTATTGTTTCTACTTCTCAATTTTCTTTCCCAAACTCTAGTCATTCCCAGCTCTTAAATATATGTATTTCCACGCAGAAGGCTTTCCAGTAAAGATCGCCCAATTAGGACATACTTTTTCAATGGAAGACACAAAAATGCTATATCCCCAAAAGATGCAGTTGAGATTTTAGGTTAATATATCTATCAGTAACACAATCCTATACTTCTAGAACCTTAAAAGAACCAAATTGTGGATAATAATTTTTTTTTTTCTTTTTGGTACTGGGGATTGAACTCAGGTGCATTCTACCTCAGATCTTTTTTAACATTTTTTATTTTGAAACAGGGTCTCACTAGGTTGCTGAGGCTGTCCTGAAACCTGTGATCTTCCTGTCTCAGCTCCCAACTACTGACATTACAGCCAGGTGCCACCACATAGGCTTAAGAAAATATTTTAATAACTCCGGAATTACTTTGTTCACTGTCTACTGATGAACAATGATTTTGGTCTGAGTAGAGGGACTGTTAGAAAAAAATTTCCACGGTGTGGTAAGAAAAGATACATGTGGCTCAGCAAGGCAATTTTACTTTTTGCAAAAAGGGATCCTGTCACCAGTAAAGTCAGGTGGGCAAGAACAACACGGTGGAGAGCTGGCAGTATTGAGCGTGCTGCTCCTGAGGGGCACTTCTCTGGGTGGGCATGTAACTGCACAGTCTTTATGCCATTGGCTGAAGGGAATGCCTGGAAGGGGTTGGCTCTTGCAATTCTCAGGAGATGGAAACTGATAGAGAAGAATATAACACAGGAGGTTACAAAATGGCAATTTTACAAAAGGGAGCTTAAGTCAAGCTATTCCTTTGATAGAATAGATCTGATTATATTCTCACAGGGACCAGTGAACATCTGGCTGAGTGATGAAACTTCAAGGCTCTTGGGAGTAGGGGTGGAGGATAGGCACAAGCTGCACTGATAAGGATGCTAAAGCAGCTGTGTTCTATTTACTATTCAGCCCTTTTGCTCAACTTTGCTCCTATTTCCACTTTGATCTCACTCCTTTCTGTCATGACAAATCTCTCACATCATTCATTCATGAAATCTAAAAATGCATACTCTGTACTAATCATTTGGCCCACAAGGAGATGTAAGAAACATTCTCTCTCCTCAAAAAAACTTACAACCTAATAGGAAAGTCAGACATGAGGATAGTCACTTTTAATCTAGTTTGATAAGTGTTATGACAGGAACAAATACAAGGGAGAGAGGATGATACTACACAACACTCAGGAAGGAAGAGTGTAAGGGCTGTTTCAGTAGACCTGGGAAGAGTTGGCAGGAAGTGGTAAGAGACTTAAGTAGACAGGTATGTAGGACTGTGGCCTTCACTCTGACATTAGTGGATAGCAACTGAAACATATTAAGCAGAGAAGTGATGTAATCAGATACATATTTTGAGGATCACTTTGTTTGGAGATTGAGTTGAATGGATTGGAGAGAGCCCAAAGGCAGGGAGTTTCTGTCACTGGTTTGAAGCATGTTGCAGATCTGAAGTGAGGTGGTGGGGTGCAGTTGGAGAAAAGTGAATAGACTGGCAAGTGATGAGGAGACAAACCATAAGTCTGAGGTACTAATTGGATATGGGAGCAAGGGAAGGGAGGAGGGGAAAGATAGGATGGTGGAAACCAGACCTCTTCTTGTATACCTGGGTAGGTGGGTATGTTATTCTCTGAGTTTCCTTAGAAAAAAAACAGGAAGAATAACAGATTTAAAGGGATAAGGCCCCAAATAAAGATTCCGTTTTTAAGTTCTCAACAGTCCATATTTAAGGTATACTTATGACTCCGTTTTAGGACACCAGGTAGAAGTCATAGGCTAGAGGAACTGCAGCAAAGCTCAATGGCTACAATCCCTGAAGAGTGTGCCAGAGCCAACCGATGTCAGCAGCTCCAGACATCTAACGTCAGACTATATGTCTTTGACATAGATGGGTAAGTCCTGTCTGGGTTTAGCAATACCCTTAGCAGAGGCCAAGTTATCTCTAACATCTTTTCATCAACAGATGCTACAGTTCTGGCACCATGTTTTCTCTACTTCTTTCTAGCACATCCTCAATCATTCCTCTGTAATGCACAAATTGGATTGTGAGTCCACTTCCAATCCCTTAGAAGACTTAGAACACAGCTGGTTTACAAATGAATTGTGAGGAATAATGGCCTTATTCCATGCTCAAGGGCAATCATATTCTAAATCTCTGTTTCATATCACTTAATTCATGACATGGCCTTCCCTATTTCCCCTATTATAATTTATTTTTTTAATCATTTTTTAGAAACAACATCACTAAAAGGCTTTTCAAAATGCAAATAAATTATGTTCACCCAGTCAATGTTTTCTATTATTTATCTTAAAAAGAAGTAACTTGAGCAAGTTAACGGGCATGATTTTCCTTTCGTCAGTTTGTATACTTTATGTTGGTTGAATACTTAAATTTCCTCTCACTTATATTATGAGCTATGTGAATATTCCAATCTTTAAAAATATACAAATCCTAGGACAGACATATTTTACACATTTTTGTGGTAGCAGATATTTTTAAAGGAAATATAAATGTAGGAAAGGAAGAAGGAATTAGCTGGAGTTTTTATATACATATAAGAAACAAAAATGGTAAGAATGGAAAGACAAAGTATATTATTTTATTTTATTTACTGTATACTATCATCAACAAAATAGCATGTAGTTTCCTATATTTCAGTGGCATATGCAAAACTTATTTAAACAGAAAAAAAATCCTAGTACTGAGAGGACTGAAATCTTGCCAAATATGAATAATGTAAAAGTTTAAAAAGAATATTTTGATTGTCAATCTATTTTAAAATATGCTTAGCCATGTGATCTGATCTTTTCTCTTACCTGTGCCTCTCTAAATACATAGGGCCCTAACTCCTTCCTGTGCTCAATAATCTTCTGGGCTTGCTCTACTGGAATGTCAATTTGTAAAGCTGGTGGGATAGAGGAATTAATGAAGCAGTTGATGATCGTTGTGATCTTCTTCTGAATGATAGACTCATCACAATGGGAATGGCACAAGTCCTGAACAGGGAGAAGGAATGACGACAATGTGTGATTAATGCATTACTAGAATACTTTGGATAACTGTGTCCATATGTGTCTCATTTTAACTCTAGGTTAAGGGTTAAGGAGGCATTAGGACATGTCAAGAATATCTTCAAAAATCATACTTTTCTTTCTCTTCGATTTGAAGAACCTAAAACTCCAATATACACATCTTCTATAGATACAGATTTCATTTAATCCTGGTCACTTGTGCCCTCAGGCAAAAGGCAGCTTTAGTGTCTACTTTGACTTATTTAATAACCATATATTGAGTGTCTGCTACATACCCATCACTGAGCTGAGATTCCAGACATAGCCTCTGCCCATGAAAAGTTCAATCTCTACTAGAAGAGTAAAAACAGGCTACCCAAATTTGGGGTAGTTAAAAATGTTATTAAGGGGTATACACAGACTTGGGAGAACACAAAGAAGAGGCACCTAGTTCAGGCTGCAGGTGCATGCAAAAGTTTTCTCATCCAGACTGTTTCTACACCAAAGTGCACTCAAAAAGGCAGGTAACAAAAGTGGGTCGGCAGGTGACAAATGGGTGTGTCATTTATATTGCTTAGTGTCTTTATTTTTTCAGTTGCCCTATCATATTATCCTCTTCACAGATAAAGAGTTTAAAAACAATGATGATCGTGTGTGTGTGTGTGTGTGTGTGTGTGTGTGTGTTACTGGGGATGGAGCCCACTGTCCTTCTATCTCCAGGCTACACTCCCAGACTTATTTTATTTTTTTATTTGGAAACAGGGCCTCACTAAGTTGCTGAGAGCCTAAGTTACTGAGGCTGTCTTTGAATATGAGATCCTCCTGTCTCAGCCTCCCAAATACTGGGATTATAAGTGTGCACCATCACACAGATATAGGGCAATTTTTTTTTCCTTTATAAAGAGATAGCTCAGATTGAATTACAGCATTTTTTTCTGTCAAAGACATTGTTTTATAAATCAGTTGAAAACAAACAAATTTGGAAACTTCTAATTCTAGGTGATAAATGAGCCAACATTATTAAGTACCAAGTGTATGTCAGGCATATTAATTATTTTATGGAGAGTATTAAAGAAAAACAAAATCTGGTACCAGTCATGTAAAACTTTATATATAGTTTGGCATGTTATGTATGAGAAAGCTTAATATAATATTACATTGACACAATAATTAGAACTTCTACCCAATTTAGCATCACCTCAGAGTCTATGCCATATGTTTGTTATGTTATTAAAATGCATTATTTGCCATTACTAGTTGTGAATTACCATATATAATTATTTATTGGGCCTGATATATAATTAGAGAATATAAGCTTGTGAAATAAAAACAAATTTAAGTTATAAAGTATTAATTTTGAGTGAGAGGATAGAATTTATATAGAATCAAAAATGAATTCTTTTTTTCTAACTGCTCTACCCTATCATGCCTGTAGTCTATTATTATCATTTTTGTGTGTGTGTGTAGTACTGAGAATTGAACCCAAGGGCATTCTACATCTGAGCTAAACCCTCAGCCCTATTTTATTTTGAAACAGGGTCTTGCTAAATTACAGCACACTGGCCTCGAACCTGCAATCCTTCTGTTTCAGCCTTCCAAGAACTGGAATTACAGGAGTGTGCCACCACACCCAACAACTCTTAACCTATTAATAAGATCTCATTTAAGTATGTTCCTCCGGTAAGCTTCCTGTGACTCCTTTAGTATAGGAGAAATGTCCATCTCACCTCCTTTCCTAGTGTCCTGGGCCTCTCCCTTTGCTACCTAACCATACTTAGAATTGCCTTGTCTACCATTCATCTGGACCTCCCCTTGACACTGTGGGCTCTACAGACTCAGGATTGTTTTGATCAGGGTCATATTCTCAGGATACAGCCTGGCCCTTGGGAAGTGCTCAATAAATATTTGTTGGATGAATATATCCTTCTAGTCTTTTCTCCATGGAGAGAGAGACACACACAAATACCTATTATAGATTGTCATACTGCTTTCTAATAGATCATTTAGAAGAAATCAGTGCTATCTATATCTTTTTCCATCATCGATTAGTCTCCTACAACATGATTTTTATTGCTGCAGAATATTCTGTTGTAAAGATATAAAATAATTAAGCAACCAATGTCCTATTGTACATCTGGTTCTTTTCAATTTTTCACAACTCAGAACAATGCTTAAGATTACTCCAGTCAGCTCTGTGCATATTATCATAATCATCACAGGGAAATGGCATAGCTTTGTGGTTAAAGACACAGGCTTTCACAATAGAATATCTTGGTTCCAATTCCTAGCTCTGTCATTTGATTAGCTATGTGATGTTGGGGTTTCTTTATTTTATGCATTAGCTTCCTTATCTGTGAAATGGTGAGAATAATATCCTTGACCTCAAAGGATTCTTGTGAAGAGTAAATTATTATATCAAAGCATTAAGATATTATATGGAAGATAGTAGACTTAATACGAGTAAACTATGTAAGAATGAACTCAGTTAAAACTTTGCTAGACAAATGGCAAACTCCCTCAAAACCCATTGCAAGTGTCACCACTTCTGCTGGGACCTCCCTGACCTACCAGTTCTCCATCCCATCATTACTCTCCTGATCTAAAACTATACCTAATCAAAACATGGATTGGAATCAAAACAATTTCCTAAAATTTGCTTTCATGGGTATTTCCCTCCCTGAGGAAAGGCAGTGTGTTGTACCTACCTTCTCATTCCTATAATTTAGCATGCCTGGCACATGTAACATTTAATAAATGCTTCTTGGCTCAACAAATTATTCCCCTAGCATGATTTTTAGTTTTATAGCATATTTTAAAATCTAGCTACCTAGTATTATAAGCTGTGTGTGCACATGTGTGTGTGTGTGCGTGTGTGTATGTGTGTGTGAAAGAGAGAGAGAGAGACTGGGAATTGAACACAAGAAGGTTCTACCACTAAGCAATGCCCTCAGCTCTTTTTATTTTGAAACAGAGTCTCATAAAGTTGCCCAGGCTAACCCTGAACCTGTGATCCTCCTGTCTCAGCCTCCCAAGTAATGGGATTATAGGCCTGTGTCACCACAACCAGCATATTGTAAATTCTTCATGCTATACTGCAGAAAAAAATATTAAAGTAGAGACCAAAAGCATGATACTAGTGATTAAACTGATGTGTTCAACCACTGAGCTACACACCAGCCCTCTTCAGTTTTTTATTTTATTTATTTATTTTTTTTGAGACAGGGTCTTGATGAGTTACTACATGCTGGCCTCAAACCTGTGATCTCTGGATCTCCCCCTCTCAGCCTCCCAAGTACTAGAATTACAGGGTGCATGACTGCCCAGCATATTTTTTTTATATATTTTCAGTACCTTTATAAGGTTTATCTCATTCCTCTTGTCTTATCAGGATTAGGTTTATGCATATTATATTAGCGTAAAGATAGTTCTGCCCACCCATAACAAAAATCTTCTATTGTGGCAAATGAACTCTATTGCCTAATTCTCAAAAAAATTATTTTGAGTCAGGCATGGTGGCACACACCTGTAAATCTAGTTCTTGGGAGGCTGAGATAAGAGGATTGCAGATTCAAGACCAGCCTCAGCAACTTAGTGAAACCCTCAGCAACCTAGTGAGAACCTGTTTCAAAATAAAAAATAAGAAGGGTAGGGAGAGCCCGGCGTGGTGGCGCACACTTGTAATCCCAGCCTTTGGGAGGCTGAGACTGGAGGATCCGGGTTTGCAGCCAGCCTCAGCTACCTAGTGAGGCACTCCGCAACTTAGTGAGACACTGTTTCAAAATAAAGAATAAAAAAATAGGGCTGGAGGTGTAGCTCGGAGGTAGAATGCCCCTGAGTTCAATCCTCAGTACCACAAAAAAAAAAAAAAAAGAAGGGTAGAGGGTCAAGCTGGGTGTGGTGGTGCACACTTGTAATCCCAGTACTTGGGAGGCTGAGACAGGAGTATTGGGGGTTCTCAGCCAGCCACAGCTACTTAGCGAGGCCCTCTACAACATAGTGAGACCATATTTCAAAATAAAAAATAAAAAATAGGGCTGGAGTACAGCTCAGAGGTAGAATGTAGAATGCCTCTGGGTTCAATCCCCAGTACCATAAAAGAAAAAAAAAGAAAGAAAGAAAGAAAAAAAAATTGCTTTTCTTAAAGTCTAAGCTGAGACTATTATAGACTTTTGGTAACAGAAAAAGGTATCAGTTTGTGGTATGTTTGAGAAAGCTTGGATTTTATTAAGCAACTAATAACTGTGTATTATGCAACTATATTAGTGTTATATAATACATACTTAAATTCTAGGCCAACAGAAAGCATTATACTCTTAACTTCTAGTTGTATTTTTATTCCCCACTTTTACAAGGAGCTAGAATAGGCTGCTTTCAAGGAAATGAGCCTGCATCCCTGGGGTATTTAAGCAGAGGCTAGATATCTCTTAGTATTTCTAGACATTTCTTTATTCAAGTCTAGACAACATAACATGGAAAGCAGTCCCTTCCTCTTCTTCAAGGAAAATATTCTATATGATTCTAGTAAACACTTACACCTGAAACTAAATGGCCTGTGTGCCTAACCCTTTATTCTTTTACTTGCTAAGAATTCAGCCATTATTTCTAATAGAAAAGCCTTTCTCATCTCTGTTGGTTTATTTATAAACTAGTAATTTTGATCACTATTGCTACAGATATGGCTGGGAGGTTCTTATAAAGAGGTCTTGGTTATATAATATATCAAATATGTATATCTTTGGGAAAAATGTATATGGTTCATTTATATATATATGAGATATAGAAACATAGTTAAAACTCTCTTCAGGAAGGTACTCATTAGGCTATAATGCATGTTGATACCTTAATACTAAACACTACTACCATTTTAAGGCTTATTCTTATTATTCACTGTATAATAATATCTAGATAATGAATGACAAACATTTCAATATTTAAATGCTGACATAAAGAAGATGGCAAAGTTGTGATATTTTCATACAAATCTTATATATAAAATTAGTTAAGCATCAGATATGTTAATGCATTGTCTCCTCTTCTCAAAAAGAAGTGGTTTTCTTTAGCTCTCAATACAATACCTTGTATTTTTGTACTTCTTGCCAAAAGAGTACCCCATTTTCCAACAAGTCTCCTTTTAGAGCCACAAAATGTTGAAATTGTCTTGCGGTAACTGGATTCAATAATGCTTTACGGAAAGCAATAAATTGACAAAATGAAGATAACCATTTACTCTCCACAGGCTGTCCAAAACAGAGAATACAGAAAATGAGTTGTGTTCTGAAAAGTAATAATAGAGTCACTAATCAGGATAAAATTGCCAATTTCTATCTCCTTTAATTTTAGCTACTGAAATTTATGGCATGAATAAAATAGAATTCGATAACATCACCCTCCCCCCACATCTGTTCCTCTTACTTTGTCTCCTTTATATTTTTATGGCATCATTTATCTTTTTCTTAAAAAAAAATGACTGGATTATTTAGAATTTATGACTACATTGTTTAGTAATGTCATTACAGTTTAGAGTTATGGTAAAAAGCTATTTATAAGTGCATAGTATGAATTCTGTGCAGAACAGAACAAAGTAATAATAATGTTATGATTTATATTATTACAGATTTATATTATTACAGTATTATCTATTTCATTATTATATAGTTGTCCTGCCTTTAAAAAGTAAAAACTAGCCGGGCATGGTGGTGCATGCTTGTAATCCCAGCATTTGGGAGGCTGAGACCAGAGGATCTGGGTTCATGGCTACCTTAGTGAAGCCCTCCGAAACTTAGTGAGACCCGGTTTCAAAAATAAAGAATAAAAAATAGGGCTCGGAGTATAGATCGAAGGTAGAACGCCTCTGAGTTCAATCCCCAGTACCACACACACAAAAAAGTAAAAACATTTAAGATAGTTGTTCAGCCAGCTATGGTGGCATGGGACACACCTGTAATCCCAGTACTTGAGAGGCTGAGACAGGAGGACCTCATGTTAGTGAGGCTCTCATTAATTTAGCAAGACCCTGTTTCCAAATTAAAAAATAGGGCTGGAGATGTAGCTTGGAGGTAGAATACCCCTAGGACCAATCTCTAGCATCATAAAAAGAAAAAAAAAAAAAAGGATGGTTGTTCATTTTGTAAGAAAAAAAATCAATTCTATAATTTAGATTAAAAATTTACTATAAAGCTACACTATAATTCTCTCCTGCAAAGATCATGTTTTCAGGTGAAAAATCATTGTTATTTCAATAGTAATTATTAAACACTATTAATTATAACAATAATAAATAATATTTTTAAATAATAAAATTCCTCCAAAGCTTTATTTCACATAAAGAAAATCCAGAAACACTCGTAGTGTTTTAGTAATGCTTAAAGGTATTCTGAAATACAAGATGTCCTCTTTATTAACTTTGACCATTTAAAATTACATCTTCAATTCCCTTTACCCTCTCATATTTAAAAACATAAGAAATAGATTTTGTTGAATTAACCAGATAGATTTTAATTTTACTGAAGTTCCCCAGAGATGATTTTAGTGAACAGCCATACGACGAAGCATCATTCCAAAGGCAACATTTTAGATGGACTTACAAATTACATTAATGATTAAATTACATGAAAAATATCCATTACTGACAATACATAAAATAAATTCCTTGAAACAAATCATATGTGACCATCAATACAAGTGTCTAAAAGAGTTACATAAAAAGTACTGTGGGAACACAGAGGAGAGAGTAACTAATTCTGCCTGGAACCGTAAAACCTTTACAGGAAGGGGCCTTGAGGATGACATCTGAGTTGGAACTGAGAAGGCCACTCCAGGCAGTCTGGATGAGTGGTGGTGCCATTAACCCAGATAAAGTGCAGAGATGTCTATCACTATTTTAGTGAGACACATGCCTTGTTCTCTGGACAAAACTTAAGACCCTTACCATCTGGTCCATATTAAAATTATGGCCCTATAAATAGGAACAACTATGGATTAGACTGGGATGTTTATTTAAAGCCCACTCAACAAGTAATGTTTCAAGACCCACTTCTTAAGATACCAACAGTTAGTAATTTAAATAAAACCTACAATTAAACTAAATAGAAAATAATATAATGTATAGTGCATAAAATATAAGCTCATCCTTAGTATTTCAATTAAAATACAGCAAAAAAAACCTACATAAAAATGTTATTTCCTTTCAAGAGGAAAACACAGAAAACAGCACCCTAACAAATACATGCACTGCTCTAATACTCAAATCAGTTTTTATCTTTGTTAGTTTGCAGGGGGTCACTTGGGTCTAGAATTTGACATTCTACCATGACCTGAAGAAGGATAGATGTACATAAACCTGTAGGCTCAAGAGGAAGATTATGTCCATTATGCTTGTTAAGAGGAAAAAAGGCAATTGCTAGTTAGGTATCATAGTGGCTTTAATAAGCACCCAAATGATAGTTATCTGAATTATTTTAAACCTAAATTGTAATTCTAAAGGGGACAATATAAAATGACTTAATCTGCTGATCCTCCTGCATACAGTATTCTTTTTGTGTAATCCACTCTCAATAATGAATAAATTACCATATGCTAGAAACAGCAGCATATCTTAGTAAATCCATCACAAGCAAAATAAAGAAAAACCTATTGGGGGGGGTATCTAACCTAGGGCCTCACACACAAAACAAACAAACAATCCCCCCCTCACACACATATTTAGAGGTCAACCACACACATCTAAGGTTAAGCAGGTTAAGGAACTATTAGCAACAGAAGTCTGGCAGTACCATACTGTCACCCCAATTCCACCTGCCAAGTAAGAACAGTGTCAAGAGTTGGTTGGTGGTTAGAAAGCAGTGTCTACAGTGAGGATCCTGAACAAACAGGGGAAGGAAAATGAATACTTCGACAGAGTGGAACTTATAAGAGGAAGAATATAGCAATTACTTGCCTTCCAGATTCCAATTTTCCTTTCACGTTTCTGTTCTAAAAGCTCATCTGCTATGTCTCTCATCTGTACCTGAAAGGAAAACCAATTATTTTATTCCATTTATCCAAAATGTCCAGTTTTGAAAATAACCAATTAAATAACTTAAAAAATGAGGGAGGTCAGGTTGGATAAGATATGGGTTGTCTATGAAGAAAGGGATCATACTTCAAAATCAAAGCCCTGTGGTCAGGCCTCTGGGTGGCCGCTCAATCTAGAAAAACAGTTCCCTCGTCTGTAAAATAGAGATAAGAACACCCAATAGTGTTGCCTCAAATGTAGATGACAGTTTCACTTTGACTCAGGTAAGAACTGAAGCTTACATAAGAACTGAGAATTATGAGTTATCAGACTTTTTTTTAGCTATTTTCTAGTTGTATACTTTTTAACAACTAACTTTTAGAAGAGTTCAAAAGTTACAATCAACACAGAGGCAAAGGCAGTAGATAATAGGCCTCCAAATCTATGAGTTCTGGATCTTTGAATTCAACCAGTCTCAGATTGAAAATGTTAAAAAAAATGCAGTGAATATGTATACCTTTTTTTCTTGTCTTTATTCCCTAAACAATACAGTATGGCAACTATTTTCATAACAATTATATTACATTACAATTTTACAAGTAATATATAGAGGTCATTTAAAGTACATGGGACAATTGTGCAGGTTACATGCAAATACAACATCATTTTATATGAAGGACTTGAGCAGCTGCAGATTTTTGGTATCCAAAGGGGTCCTGGAACTGGTCCTCCATGGATATAAGGAACAACTGTTTTTCTTGGGATTACTGCCTATATATGATATTTTTCCTTTCGGGAAAACTGCTCTTGCCAAATCCATGCTACATGTCTCTACTTCCCTGTCCACAGCAGATAGATTCAGGAGCTGACTTAGCAAAACAAGGATGAGATCACTGGGGCCGAGTTGTTCTGTGTTGTGGTGCTGGGGATGGAACCTAGGGTCTAGCGTATGCTTGACAATTTTTCTACCACTGAATTACACTCTATCCCTGAGTCTTTCTGATAGAATACACCTCTGAGAAAAGACATAAGAATTCTTGCTGGGTCCCCAAGGCTGTTCTAGCCTGTATCTTTCCTAAAGCTTGGGTGTCAAGTATGAGAGATACTCCAGCACCATTGTGTAATAAATTCTTACCCCTCCTTTTTGTCTTTGGGTTAATTTTGCCAGAGTTGGTATATTTTTCTGACCACCCAAAGAAGGCAAAGTCAGGAAATGAGTAAAGAAGTTATAATAAAATTACTGTGGTAAATAATATTAGTAAGCCGAATATCTTTTCACTTGGCTTAGATAGTGAACTGGAGTTTCCCTGAAGAAAGAGAATGAGGAGATTTGAGTTTTCCCAAAGTTTGTTTCCAGGAACTTTTTGCCTAAAACAAATCAGCTCTTTTTCTCCTTACTATAAATTCTGTGTTCCCACTGCATTCCCCGCCCCCCCCCCCCACACACACTTAGTTGCTCAGCTCAGAAGACTATTTCCAAATAAGTAGACCTCAAAGGGTTTCATAAATTGAATATAATGCAGAGGGAAAATTTTTCAAGATCTTCCTGATCGGTATTAATGGCATGTGTTGGTGTTAAAGTCCAAAATTACATGTTTTCTCACTCTTCTGTTTGTTATTCTTGTAAAGATTAGAATTGCCTGTTTTTAGCTTGCTAATGCCATTTTAAATGGTCAAAGTAATACTTGCTTCATATAAAATAAAAGCAAAACTGAGCATGGTGGCACACACCTGTAATCCCAGAAATTGGGAGGCCGATACAGGAGGCTCCCAGGTTTGTGGCCAGCCTCAGAAATTTAGCAAGGCCCTCCATAATTTAGTGAGATCCTGCTTCAAAATTTAAAAAAATAAAATAAAATAGGACTGAGGGTGTAGTACAGAGGTAAAATGCCTCTGGGTTCAATCCCTAGTACCACAGAAGAAGGAGAGAGAGAGAGAGAGAGAGAGAGAGAGAGAGAGAGAGAGAGAGAGAGAGAGAGAGAGAGAGAGAGAGAGAGAGAGAGAGAGAGAGAGAGAGAGAGAGAGAGAGAGAGAGAGAGAGAGAGAGAGAGAAAGAGAGAGAGAGAGAGAGGAAGGGAAAACCAAACCCATTTTACAAAGTAAAAAGTAAAAATCCTTCTTGTTCCCCAAATCCATTCACAGGGAGCAAA
Organism: Graphiurus murinus; assembly: GCA_004027655.1. NCBI lineage: Eukaryota > Metazoa > Chordata > Mammalia > Rodentia > Gliridae > Graphiurus > Graphiurus murinus. The sequence continues at coordinate 38,373 of PVLC010002715.1, forward strand.
TTCTCTTAGACTTTCTTTCATAAGCGTAAACCAAAGGATAGGTAGACAGAAGGATGGCGGATGGATGGATCAAGAGATGGAGATGCAGAGATGCAGATAAAGATAAATATAGAAGTGTAAGTAGATGTAATGGGATTATCTTCTATACTTTGTATCCTTGATAAATATTTCATATCAGCACATATAGAAATCTTATTTTTATATTTTAATTTCATTTTTATAATCTCATTTTCAGTAGAAATTTACATAGTCTTCCATAGTATAGAATTATTATAACTCAGGTAACCATTCCCTCATATGATATTACAGTGAATGTCTTTGTATGTTGTTGTCCATTTGTATGAATACTTAATAATATTAAAAATAACAACTATATTAATATATTTATAAAATTTGAGTGTTTTATGTGTGCCAGGAACCATGCTAATAAGCTAAATGCACTAATTACATTTCATGTTCAAAACAACCTTATAAAACAATCCTATTATTAATCCCATTTTTCTTTTTTTTTATTGGTGCATTGTAATCATACATTTTGGTTAGGAACAAGCCGGTAAAGGCATACAAACACATATCCCTCATTTAACCTTTCCCCAATTCCTGCCCACTCCCTTCCCTCCCTCCTTCTCAAGTTTAGTTTAGTGATTGACTTGGATATGTTTGTGAAAGTATCATGTGCATTAGGGTGTTTCCCCCCTCCCACATCACCCTCAGTTAAGTCACCTTCATTGCTCATCTAAGGTTTCTCCTTCTTTGTCTAGAGTCCAACTTATGCCTCACTTTCTCCCTAGCTTCCACATATTAGGGAGAGCATATGATTTTTTACTTTTTGTGACTGACTAATCCCACTTAACATAATGTTTTCCAGTTCTATCCATTTCCCTGCAAATGACATGATTTTGTTCTTTATGGCTGAGTAAAGTTCCATTGTGTACATACCCCATAGTTTTGTAAACCAAATTTGTGAAACTGAAAAGTGGTACAATTCATATGTGGCAGTGTTGAAATTAAAATATGGGAACTCTGACTCCATGCTTTTACCCAGTATCCACAGTGTACAATGACTAGATGAACAGGTATGCACATTTGAGGTTTTCACAGGAACTGCCAATTGTTATCCAAAGAGTATACTACTTTATATACCTTTATTTTTTGACGTGCAGCAAATAGATCACTTGTGAGAAACAATGGTAACCACACATTTTCTAGCTTATTTAGGACATGCTTCTGAATTTCTATTAAAATAGGTGCATCAAGCTGCTCATGGAGAATCTTCCCCCAGCCACCACTTAAACGCATTATCTAAGAAAATAAAAATGAAACAGAAACTACAAACCTGTGCTTTGTTAAAGAAACACTAATAGTCACTACTTCATTCATTTATTCCAAACCATTTGCAGCACACCCAATAGGTGTCACATTTTTCATTTACTACATAATATAACATCTCCTGGTTATAATGTATACAGGAATGACAGACAACTTCACTAAAGTCAACAAAGAATTATGGTATAGATGGTCATTGTTCTAGATATGAGAGATTACTTACTATGAAATATTGAAAAGAACACACGAGTAAGATTTTTGTTTTGTTTTGCAAGGCTGGGGATCAAACCTAGGGCCTTGGGTATTCTAGGCAAGTGCTCTACTGCTGAGCTACATCCCGGCCCCGGTGTAGGGTTTTTACCCTCTGTGATCATAAGCAATGACGTCCTGTTTTCCATGGACTCTGTATCTTCAACTATAAATAAGGGCATTCATCTATTACTTTCCTAAGTTCTCTTCTAGGCTTATCACAAATCTGTGATTCTAGTCAAATTGAGCCGTCTGAGAAAGCATTTCTTTTGTGGAAGAGGAAAATGAGACATTCTTAGTTAAGAGAGAGCCTCGACTCAGCTACTATAAATATGAATATTACCAACAAATACTGTGTTGGAGACAGCAAGGTAATAGATAAAATAGTAGTGGTCGTAAAGTAGAGCTGTTCCAGCAAGCCACAAAGAAACTAGAGGCAGCAGGAAGTAGAGTAATGTTGTATTTTATAAATAATAGACTTGCACAAGAAATATCATTTAAAAACATTTTCTTTGAGGCCCAAATCTTCCTTCTGCATAATTATTGGTGTCAACAATCTGTGATGACTATTTCCTACTGCAAATCATTCTGCTTTCTACCTGTTTCTATGTATACACTGCTCAAAATTTCTAGATTGCTCACTAAAAATTCAAACATTCACCCTCCGTATTTGGTTCTCCTTTTTTTTTTTTTTTTTGCGGTACTGGGGATTGAACCCAGGGGCATTCTGCCTCCGAGCTACACCCCCAGCCCTATTTTTTTTATTCTTTATTTTGAAACAGGGTCTCACTAAGTTGCGGAGAGCCTCACTAGGTAGCTGAGGCTGGCCAAGAACCCAGATCCTTCAGTCTCAGCCTCCCAAATGCTGGGATTACAAGCGTGTGCCACCATGCCCAGCTGGTTCTCCTTTTATTAATAACATTAATAAAATGCTGCTACTAATATTGTTTCCTATGAAAAAGAGGAACCCTCTCCTTAGTCTTCTTTTAATAATATCAAATAATAAGCAATCAAACAATAATATTGCTTTTGCATTAAAAAAAGAAAAGAAAAAGAAAGATTATCTTGCTATTCAAAGAGAAACTAGCTATCCAACTGAAATTAGGATTAGCATGATTATAAAACAATGTGATATGGACATCCTCAAGTATAAAATAAATAAAAAAGTAATGACAAAGATGAAGAAGGGTCAGTGGGAAAATTCCGTAGTGAGCACAAATATTTGCTATGATAGCAATGGATGACTTTTCCCACAGATTTTTAAATTCTCAGCATGTTGTATGTACTACAAAGGGTTCACACAGTAGCATCAGATACCATGAAACCTCACACAATGTAGCACAAGCCAAATAGAAAACAAATGCTTTCCATGTGTTTATTTCATTCTTGAGCTTATTGAGATACCCAAACACTTTCGCTAATATGTCCCAGATTTGTATCTCAGGAAACTAATGGCAAGGCATTTTTGTCAAAGTTGCTTAATTCTAGAATTTCTTTTTCCTCTTGCTTCCAAAGACTTTTGCTAATTCTATCCCTTCCAGATATACAGCTTATTGGTTTGGTGGGCTATTCATCACTGTCTCTGAATTTTTCTTTAATTTACCACTAATCTGAAATTTGTATTTTAATAATAATACTTAATATTTGAATGGATTTTTAAAGATATTTAATTTATAGATACCTAAATATTTAATTTTTGAACACTTAACATATCAAAAGTGTTTAGCATATAAGTCATAAAAGTGAAACAAAAGAAAAAATGAGACTTTCAAGTTATCAGCAAAAAAAAAAAAATAAGTGGCTGTATTTAATACTTCTAAATAGAAAATAGGTTTACATGTTGATACCCTATTCTGATGATATAGAGAAGCTGGACTTTTTGGTCCAAAGAAATATTTCTTATTAAGATATTTGTTTTTAATGTATATAGATTTTGCCTCTCTTTGATTTTGATCTTCATACGTTATCCTTCGGAACTGTTCAATGTCTGTCCAGCACATGAGGTCCATGCTAAAATGAAAACAAAGAAAAAGTAAAGCCTTTCTTATTTATTTCTCTAAATGCTACTAAACATCAAACAAACAAGTTGCTGGATTTTTTTTGGGGGGGGGGCGGTAAATACTAGGGTTTGAGGCTAGAGGCTTCTACCTCTGAGGTAGATCCCCGGCCCTATTTTATTTTGATTCAGGCTCTTTAGAAGTTGCTAAGAGCCTTGCTAAGTTGCTGAGCTTGGATGCAAACCTGAGATCTTCCTGTCTCAGCCTCCCAAGTACTGGGATTACAGGTATGTGTCACCATACCCAGCACAAGTTGCTGTTTTGACAGGCTTCTGAAAATGGCTATCTGGACTAGTTAGCACAACTGATTAGATCACAGAACTAACTAATACAATTTTACCTCTGTTCCCTTCCCAGGCCAGTTAGCTTGACTCCTGGCACAATAAATGAATGATGACAAGAAATACTAAGATTAGAAAAAAAATCTGTCATGTTACGGGTGGAGTCTCAGAGTTCTTTCATTAATAATAGACTAATATTAATTTCAAATATGGGGAAACTTCCACCAGGAGTATGTCCATTTCACAACAGGCCCAATCTAGAATAATACTCATCACAATGAAGGGAAACTATATGGAGTGAAATATGATCCCCAGTTCAAATCAGTTTGTTAACTTGGAGGAAAAATATGATCAATACTTCAATTTATATTAGATAAATATGTTATAAAGTTATAAGATTCTTTACAGAACTACTGTTTCATTTACATGTTGTTTGATAAAAATTATAGACTGTTACAATTTCAATAGCTTAGTGGAAATATAAAAGATATTTTCCAGAAATAGTAAAGTACCTGTCTAGAAAAATGCAAAAAAAAAAAGAAAAAAGAAACAGCAGAAAAAGAAAGAACAAAGTATACTGATGCTTTAATTGAGTCACTGTTAAAAGTATCAACAAACATTGTGCAACCATGTAAAATAATATTTTAGAAGTTACTACAATAAAATGCATTCCAATAAAGAGTAACCCATGCAGATTTCAGATAATTATGGTCATAAGTGTTTACCAACACAGGCAAAGATCTAGTAACAAATAACTATCATAATATGTTGACTCAAAACCAGTAGTTTAGAAAAATGACATTTTAAGTGAGAAGTACATTTAAAAATGGTTAAGTTCCTCACCTTGAAGAATGAGCTTCAAGAAACTGACGGAAATGTTCGAACTCCAGTTTGTTGTTCAGCAGATCATTAAAAGTAAAATGTTTGAATTCTTCAGGAACATTATTCCAATATTCTGTTTGTTTAGCGACATCAGGGACGGATAAAGGACCAGTTTTGATTTCACCAGTGGTGTCCTAGTGACATAATATTTTTTATAAAAACCTCTTACATGCAACAAATTATTTACAATTTTAAATAGAGAAACTGAAAGAAAAATCAACTATTGGGCCAATAATAATTCTTTTTAATAACTCAGTGGTAGAACTGGATAAAGAATCTAGGTGGTTTGGATTCTAACTCATATCAGATCTCATATCAGCTTCCATTTGGTTTCTTTCCATTCCATTTTCTTCTTTTTTATGAACATTTCTCATATAAACATTTACTATACACAAAACACTTGTTTCAAAAATACTAATTTTATTATATTTCCTAGTGTAGAATATGTTTTTGTAATAAAAAGAAAATAATAGTCATATATAATATTACCATTCAAAGATAACCACCATTAGTATGCTTATATATCCTTCCAATCTTTTTGCATAAATATGTATAGTTTATTAAATGAAGATAGGATTATGTGCCTATGTATGGTTTTGTAACCTAGTCCTTTTTCTTAACAATACATCATGAACATAAAAAGTTCTTCTATAATATAAAAAGTTACAGGTAATACAAGATACTTGTCTAATAGGCATTCCTCTAACGTAATCTTCTTCATATAAAAGTTAAACTTTTAGGTGATTTTAAGACCTTTGCTGTTTTGTGGACAGTTTATAGTCCTAAGGGGCAAAGATACAGAGAGGCTTATTCCTTAAGAATTTCTTCCTCATGCAATTCCTTACATAATTAATTCATTATTTATTTTTGAAAGTATCTGACCATTAGATAAATTACCAATATTTTAAAAATAAATTTTCCTTCTATAGTAGGATTATAGAGTGTTATAAATTATAGTTCAGAAAGTTTAAAATTTTTATGGATTTTTATGTATGTAAGATCTTAATTAGTAGTATCTCAAATAGAGAACTTCTACGTCAATAAAGGAATGTCATAAAGCTTACATTTTATTTTTATTTTTTATATTTTTTTAAGTTTTATTATTCAGCACGAATTTTTTATACATTTCTTGTGTACAACAGGGTTATGTATACATTTACGACATATCAAAAGCTTACATTTCTGCAACTTAGTGAGACCCTGTTTCAAAATAAAGAATAAAAATTAAGACTGGGGATATAGCTTGGAGGTTTTTGTAAAACTTTATTGTACAAGGAAAAAAATTCAGATAGATACAAAGAAGAAAGAAAAAGAAAACACCGCTCAGAACTATATTAACATTTTGATGAATATCTTTGCAGATATTTCTTTTTATATATACTGTACATGTAGAAATACATGTATAGTTTTACATAAATAGAATCGGACTACACCGATGTTTTTTTTCCCCATATATTTTTATATAACAATATGTCCTGAACATTTTCCAGGTTAATTAAATGTCATTTTATAAAGATGAATTTAATTTATGGTTTTATGGATCTAACATGGTTTACTTAGCCAATATGAAAGTTGAAATTTTTTTTTTCCTGCGGTACCGGGGATTGAATGCAGGGGCGTTCTACCTCCAAGCTATACCCCCAACCCTATTTTTTATTCCTTATTTTGAAACAGGGTCTCATTAAGTTGTGGAGGGCCTCACTAAGTAGCTGAGGCTGGCCGAGAACCCGGATCCTCCGGACTCAGCCTCCCAAATAGCTAGGATTACAAGCGTGTGCCACACCTAGCTTGAAAGTTGAAAATTTATACATCAAAAATAACACACTGGCCAGGTGTGGTGGTGCATACTTGTAACCCCAGTACTTGGGAGGCTGAGACCAGAGGATCTGGGTTCACAGCCAGTCTCAGCTACTTAGTGAGAGGCCCTCTGCAACTTAGTGAGACCCTGTTTCAAAATAAAGAATAAAAATTAAGACTGGGGATATAGCTTGGAGGTAGAATGCCCCTGGGTTCAATCCCCAGTACCGAAAAAAATAAAAAATTTAAAAAATAACACACTTAGCCAGGAGTGGTCATGCACACTTGTAATTCTTGTACTTGGGAGGCTGAGACCAGGAGGATTACAGGTTCAAAGCCAGCCTCCGCAACTTAGCAAAGCTCTCAGCAACCTAGTGAGACTCTGTTTCCAAATAAGTAGTAAGATTGGGCTGGGGGGTGTAGTTTGAAGGTAGAAAGTCTCTAGGTTCAATCCCTAGCAGCACAAAACACACACACACTTTAGTATCCTAGTCAATCCTATTATCTTTTTATTGACTTCCCTGATTTCTTTCCATATTTTTTTCCTTTATTGTTTTATCTGTTGCTGTCACACAACAGTTTCTTTTATTTTTAGAAAACTCAATTTAACTCTTGAGATTTGACAAATACAAAGAGCTGCTCCCATACAGAAAATAGCTAATGCCATTCAAAGGACTATAATATGGTTTAAAGGCTCACATTTCCAATCTTAGCTAACTTGAACAAGTGACTTGACTCCTTATGATGCTTTATCTGCTTTGTTTTTCTGGTTCCATTGTTAAATGCATCACTATAATGTGGCACCTGTAAAATGCAGCATGCTAGGCAGAGGTCACAGCCTATCCCCTAACTTATCAATACACGATTCTCCTCAATGTATGATCTCCTCATTGCCAGTATATAGAGTGGTAATACTCTCTAAGATAAAACGCTTTACTTTCTAAGCAGATTATCCTACCTCAGCTTTCTTGGAAAATATATCTTTATGCAAAGCCTGTAGCTTTCTGAAGTATGTGGAGTCTAACTGCCGAGCTTCTTTCTCCTGTCTCACCTAAAAAATGATAACAAAGCTTTTAATATCAATAGAATGTACATTATAAAAGAATAAAGAACAGGGTGTACAATTTTCCAATAACAATGGGCTAAAAAACAAATATGGTTACCAAAAAAGCGAATTATTTTGGAGGCAAAAGCAGAAAGACCAGCATAGTTAAAAATACTAGCTATAGCAAAGTCACACTTCAAATGCACACAATAAAAAATGCAGAAAATTTTATATAGGGCTGCTGACAATCACTTTTCCTGTGAAAAGTATACACACTGTGTATTACTAACAAACAATGTAAATACGTTGGTCACATTTCAGTTTCTTTTGAATATAGTAGTCATGAAGGCAGACATGACTAGCTTTAGGAACTGAGAAATTCACAGGAGAACAAGAAATGATCACACTCTATATTGTTATTAGTCTGTGAGCAAAGTCTTTATTACTGTAGCAAAAGAGGAGACAGTCAATTATCAAAATAATTGTCAATGCAGGTCTCAGTCTTCAGAGCTGCACTGTTCTATACAGTCAGGAGAGCAAGGTCACTTTCCATCTCTCTATTGCATGGAAAACCCAGTTTAACTGAGTAGCCGTCTGGGAACTTTCTGTATTTGATACCTAGCTTTGGTAATCTGTTTCTGTACCCATTTTGGGATAAAGCCTACAGAATATAGTCAGCCTGGCTTTCAGAGAAATCCTCTGGGCTAAATTTAAGGAAGCTTCTAGAACTAAGAAAGAGATTAATTTGTTCCTCTTTAAAAAGTATATAACCTGTCTCGTTCATTTTATAAGAATCATTGCTAATGCCCAACTTTTTGGTTTAGAAAAGTTAGTTACAATTTCAAATCTTGAAGAGACTTCTGGGAAGATGGCGACTGAGGGAAGTTACCTGCTGACACTCAGTCCCGCTGACACTCAAAACTGAATTGCCATGAAGATAGCATCTTGACAAGGGAAAAAAGCAGCAAAATCCGAACAAAGCATCGAAAAAATGAAAGGGGGCAGAAACAAAGCCAGAAGACAGAACAAAGGACAGCAAAATACCCTGTGCACCTCCCCTTGGAACGGCTGGTGGCCCTGGGGTGGCAGCCTAACCACACCGGAAGTGCCCCCGGCAATGCGACCTCCAGAGACCTCAGCAAAGAGGGCAAAGACTTTCAGAGAAAAGCAACAAAAAACTCAACAGAAAAAATAAAATTGAACCGACAGAATCAGAACTTTAAAAAAAAAAAAAAAAAGCAGAGGACTGTATAAGCTCTCCACTCCTCCCACCTGCAGCACAGAGTCCAGCAGCATCAGTGCATTCTTAGTCAGGCAGCACCAGAGCTGGCAGCGGCTGACACTGTGGCTTCCAGAGACTTCCAGGAAGAAACTGTGGATTGTCCTGAGGCCAGTGTCTACAGACCATCAGTGAAAGCAGTAAGAATTTTGCTCCAAGCTCGACAGGGACCTGGCTAGATCTGGACACCCCAACTGTGCTGAACCCATCGCTTCCGTCAGCGATCCGGAGCAGTGAGCAGCACCTATCAGGACTGTAAATTAACCAGCCATTACATTGGGAAATGACTGTGCCTGGACACAGGGACTTGTGTGGCAAGGAAATAGACTTGTGGGGGCCTGTCTCTGCAAATCACCCCTGCAGAGGTGGGTGGCAACTACTATCGGATACAGCAGAACCGTGATTTAGTAGATAGCCCCTAGAGGCAGGTGGGAAGGAACTGCAGTCATCAGTTTAAGGAGTCCTGGTAGGGTCTCTAGGGATCATCATGGGACATCTTTCCCTGGTGTCTGGGGAAAATAGCTCAGCCTACCAAGTTGCAGTCTCCAAAAGCAGTAAACTTATGCCTAGCCATGTTTGGGTGCTACAAGCACCGGTACAAGCATGGGAGGCCAGCAAGGGCCCCCCAGGAGTACGACATCCCAGGACAGGGGTGGGGTCCCTGAGGCTAAGGAACAGAGCCACCCAAGCCCCTTGCATGGAACTGTGGAATCTCCTTGCTAGACCTTGGCCCTAGGGCAGAGAGTGGCAACAGTGCCATCTGGACCAGACTGTGCCAAGAGGCTAGGGGCCCTACACGGTAACATTTGATCCCAGTCCCAAGCTGGGAATTCAATACTCTCTCTGCCAGCAGTTTGTACCTGTCGTGCATGTATGCTAGTGACCTCATGTGACCATAACAAGTAGATCTGGAGGGCTGTCCTAGGGGCCATCAAAGCTTGACGAGCCAGGCCATAAATCTGGAACATAGCAATTGGTGGCTTTACTAAGCCTAAGCCCACAGACCACAGAGGCCAGAAGTCAGCACTCTGCAGTATTATGGGCTCACAATCAGCAGAGCAGCAGTGGTCTCTGGGGGTGCATTAAGCCCCAACTAGCAGCCTGTAGGCTCTGAACAGAACATCATAGTCTTGGGCCCTGTGGAGTTTCGGCCAGGAGAACACAGTAACCTGCAACCAGTCAGAAATTCCTGTCTGCTTGCACTAAGAACTATATCTAGTTAAAGAGGCTCTGGGGGACAAATTCAAAACTTTGATTATTTGATTCAGATTGGTAGAGGTGAAAATATACCCCTAGCATAGACCTTCTTATAAAGGGATAATAAATAAACACAGGACTCACACACAAAGAGCAAGAAGATGCCAAGACAACAGAAACACAAACCCAAGAATTCTGAAAATATGAGAACAAGGAATAGTGAGAAAATAATAAACTCTCATAACTCAACAACAATGGAAATCACTAATACTGGTCTGCAAGAAATGCAAGAAGGAGAATTCTGAATTTTGTTGTTCAGTATGAAAGGTCTCAAAGAAAGTATTCAAATAATGAAGGGGGAAATTGAGGCTTTAAGAAAGAACCAGAAAGAGGCTGTGAATGAAATAAAGGAATCAATAAATGAATTGAAGACAGCAATAGAAACCAACTCTGGAAGGCTAGACCATATGGAAAACAGGGTATCACTCCTGGAAGACAGTTCATTCAAAACCGAAAGCACGGTCAACAGTATACAGAAGACAACACAACCTATACATTCAACAAATATGGGACAATATGAAATGTCCAAACTTACAGATAAAAGGCATTGAAGAAGGTCTAGAAGCACAGACCAAGGGTATCAGAAATCTCTTCAGAAAAAATAATTTCAGAGAATTTTCCAAACATAGAAAAAGACTTGAATATCCATGTGCAGGAGACATATAGAACACTGTTAAGAAAAGATCAAAGAAGGACCTCCCCATGCCATATAATAATCAAAATGACTAACATAGAGGCTAAGGAAAGAATCTTAAAAGCAGTGAGGACAAAAGAATGAGTGACATTCCTGGGCAAAAAAATAAAAATCACTCCAGACTTCACAATCCAAGTATTGAATACCAGGAGGGACTGGTATGAAGTACTCCAGATCCTGGAAGAAAACAACTTCCAACCAAGACTGATATACCCAGCAAATATATCATTTGAAATTGATGGAGATATGAAAATATGCCAAGATAAGCAGAATCTTAAAAAATTCATGGTTATCAAGTCAGCACTAGAGAAAATACTTAAAGAAACAAATCATAAAGAAGAAAAAGGAAGCAAATTCCAGAACCAGAGAAGAGGTGAACTCCACTAGGTGGGCAACTAAGCAAAGGAGAAATAATACTATATCAAACACAATATAGAACACAAAATGACAGGAAACAAAAATCATATTTCAATAATAACACTGAACATCAAAGGTCTTAATTCTCCAATTAAAATACATAGACTGGCAATGTGGATTAAAAAACATAATCCAACTATATGTTGCTTACAAGAAACTCACCTTACAGCCAAAGATATCCACATAATAAAGGTGAAAGGATGGAAAAAGATATATCATTCAAATGGAGACCAAAAACAAGCAGAGTAGCTATGCTCATATCTGACAAAACAGACTTTAAGCTAAAACACATCAGAAGAGACAAAGCAGGGCAGTTCTTATTAACAAAAGGAACAATCCAGCAAGAAGATATAATGATAGTAAGCATGTATGCTCCAAATGTAGGTGCACTCACATTTGTAAAACAAACTCTCTGGGACATTAGGTCTCTAATAGACCCAAATACAATAATATTGGGAGACTTCAACATACCACTCATGCCACTAGATCAATCTTCCAGACAAAAGATGAGTAAAGACTCTTCAGACCTAAACACCATTATAAACCAAATGGACCTAATAGATATATACAGAATATTTCAATCAGCAATAGCTGAAAACACATTCTTCTCAACTGCCCGTGGAACATTCTCCAAAATAGACTACATCCTGGACCACAAAGAAAGCACCGGCAAAGTCAAAAGTTGTAATATAATTCCCTGTTTCTTTTCAGATCACAATGGAATGAAAGTAGAAATCAACAACAGGAAGACCAAAAGAAATTACATAAATACATGGAGACTGAATGATACACTATTTTATGAAGAATGGATCAGAAGATAAATAGGAGGAGAAATTTAAAAAAAAATTCCTTGAATTAAAAAATAGAGACATGATGCACCAAAATCTATGGGACATTTTGAAGGTGGTGTTAAGAGGAAAATTTATAGCACTGAGTGCCTACGTAAGAAAAACAGAAAGTCACCAAGTAAACCACCTAATGACACACCTCAAGGACTTAGAAAAACAGGAACAGTCCAATCCCAAAGCCAGCAGAAGGCAGGAAATAATTAAAATCAGAGCAGAAATAATTGAAATAGAGAATAAAAGACAATACATAGAATCAACAAATAAAAAAGTTGGTTCTTTGAAAAGATTAACAAAATAGACAAACCCCTAGCCAACCTAACCAAAAGAAAGAGAATCAACCCAAAAATTTAAAATTGGAAATGAAAAAGGAGACATCAGCACAGACAGTGGGGAAATTCAGAGGATCATCAGAGACTCTTTTGAAAATTTATATTCCAGTAAGCTGGAAAACATGGAAGAAATCGATAGATTTCTAAACTCATACAATCTACCTAAGTGGAGTCAAGAGGATATAGAAAACCTAAACAGACCAATAGCAAGCAAAGAAATAGAAACAGCAATAAAAATTCTGCCATCAAAGAAAAGCCCAGGTCCAGATGGATTTCTAGCTGAATTTCACAAAACCTTTACAGAAGAACTAGTCCCAATACTTCACAAGTTATTCTGTGAAATTGAAAGAGATGGAATTCTTCCAAACTCCTTCTATGAGGCCAGTATCACATGAATACTAAAACCAAATAAAGATGCCTCAAAAAAGAAAATTACAGATCAATATCATTGATGAACATAGATGCAAAAATTCTCAACAAAATACTAGCCATGCACATTCAAAACCACATCACAAAAACTGTATATCATGACCAAATCGGTTTCATCCCAGGAAAGCAAAGTTAGTTCAACACACGCAAATCACTACATGTTATTCACTATATAAAGAGAACTAAGAAAAAAAACACATGATCATATCAATAGATGCTGAAAAAGCATTTTACAAAATCCAACACCCATTCATGCTAAAAAACATTGCAGAAAATTAGAATCGAAGGACATAAAAAAAATACATAGGATCAACAAATCAAAAAGTTGGTTTTTTGAAAAGATTAACAAAATAGACAAACCCCTAGCCAGCCTAACCAAAAGAAAGAGAATCAACCCAAATTTTAAAAATCAGAAATGAAAAAGGAGACATCAGCGGGGAAATTCAGATGATCTCAACATCATTAAGGCAATATGCAAGAAACCCAAGGCCAACAAACATCATTTTGAATGGAGATAAACCACAGGAATTCCCTTTAAAATCAGGAACAAAACAAGGATGTCCACTATCACCACTCCTTTTCAATATAGTCCTTGAGACTCTTGCCAGAGAAATAAGACAAGAGAAGGATATCAAAGGAATTCAAATAGGAAAAAAGAGTTAAGATAATCTTTATTTGTAGATGACATGATCCTATATCTAGAAAACCCAAAAAACTCAACCAAAAGACTACTAGAGCTGATTAACAAATTCAGCAAAGTAGCTGGACACAAAATCAACCTAAAAAAAATCAGTAGCTTTTCTATATGTCAACCATCAATCCATGGAGAAAGAAATACAGAAAACAATTCTATTCACAATAACCTCAAAACCAATAAAATATCTAGGAATAAACCTAACCAAAGAAGTCAAAGACCTCTATAATGAAAATTATAAAATACTAAAGAAAGAAATTTTAGAAGATGGAAAGATTTCCCCTGCTCTTGGATAGGCAGAATAAAATATAGTCAAAATGTCCATTTTAGCTGAGTGTGTTGGCACACACTTGTAATCCCAGTACTTAGGAGGCTGAGACAGGAGAATCTGGGTTCGCAGCCAGCCTCAGCTACTTAGGCCCTCTGCAACTTAATGAGACCCTGTTTCAAAAAAAGACTAAAAAAAATAGGGCTGGGGATGTAGCTCAGGGGTAGAATTCCCCTGGGTTCAATCTCCAGTACCACACACACACACACACACACACACACACACACACACACAAAAGGCCATTCTACCAAAGCGCTCTATAGAATCAATGCAATCCCTATCAAAATACAAATTCTTCAAATCCTTCATAGACCTAGAAAAATCAGTCATAAATTTCATATGAGAAACAAAAGACCCAGAACTGCCAAAGCAATTCTCAGCAATAAGAACCATGCAGGAGGTATCACAATTCCTGACTTCAAATTATACTATAGAGCTATAGTAATCAAAATAGCATGGTATTGGCACAGAAAACAGGCACATAGAACAATGGAATAGAATAGAAGATACAGAAACAAATCCACACACTTATAGCCAATTGATCTTTGACAAAGGGGCCAAACACATACGCTGGAAAAAAGACAGCCTTTTCAACAAATGGTGTTGAGAAAGCTGGTTATCCATTTGTAGAAAAATGGAATTAAACCATACCTCTCACCCTGCACAGGAGTCAATTCGAGATGGATCAAAGACCTGGAGGTTAGAACAGAGACAGTGAAGCTACTAGAGGAGGGCATAGGTTCAACACTACAACATATAGGCACAGGTAGAAACTTCCTCTGCAAGACCTCCAAAGCTCAGGAAATCAAAACAAGAATTAATAAGTGGGATGGCATTAAACTAAGAAATTTCTACACATCAAAGGAAACCATCAAGATCTAAAGAGAAAGCCTACAGAGAAGATCTTTACCAGTTATCCCTCTGACAGAGGATTAATATCTAGAATATAGAAAGAACTTAAAAAACTTTACAGTAGAAAAACAAATAACCCAATCAAGAAATGGGCAACTAAATTGAATAGACACTTTACAAAAGAAGAGATATGGGGGGGGGGGGGGCACCAAGTGCTGTGTGCATGTATGTCAATGTCAACATGGTTTACATTATGATGTGAGATAATAATGCACCAATAAAAGCACATTAAAAATTAAATTAAATTAAAAAGAAGAGATACAAATGGACAATATATACGTGAAAAAATGTTCAACATCATTAACAAATAGGGAGATGCAAATCAAAACTACATTGAGATTCCATCTAATCTGATGGCAACCAATCAGAATGCCAATCATCAGGAAGTCAAATAACAATAAATGTTGGTGAGGATGTGGGGAAATAGGAACTCTTCTCACTGTTTGGTGGGATTGCAAACTAGTTCAGCAGCTATGGAGATCAGTGTGGAGATTCCTTAGAAAACTGGGAATGGATCCACCATATGATCCAGCTATACTACTCCTGGGTATCTTTCCAAAGAGGTTGAAACCAGAGGACTACAGTAATAATATATGCATACCCATGTTCATAGCAGCACAATTCACAATAGCCAAATTATGGAGTCAACTCAGGTGTCCATCAACAGATGAATGGATCACAAAATTATGGGAACTACACAAAATGGAATTCTACTCAGCAATAAAGAAGAATAAAATAATGTCATTTGCAAGAAAATGGACAGACCTGGAGAACATTATGTTAAGTGAGATTAGCCAGTCACAGAAAGTGCAGGGACATATGTTTTCTTTAATATGCGCAAGCTAGGGAGTAACTGGGATACCAGAGGGACTCAAGGTAATGGAGGAGAAACCTCAGTGGAGCCAGGGAGGTGGTCTAAGGGAAGGGGAGGGAGAAGAGTGAGGTTCATTATTGGAAATATTAACATTGATTATGTGTACATATGTGAAAATCCCAATATCAGTCCCAGTCCTCTGTATGGGAAGAGGGGAGACAGGGAGTTGGGGGGCAGGGGGGAGGCACCAAGTGCTGTGTGCATGTATGTCAGTGTCAACATGATTTACATTATGATGTGAGATAGTAATGCACCAATAAAAGCACATTAAAAAATAATAACTTAGCCGGGCGTGGTGGCGCACGCTTGTAATCCCAGCATTCGGGAGGCTGAGACTGGAGGATCTGGGTTCCCCGCCAGCCTCAGCTACCTAGTGAGGCGCTCCGCAACTTAGTGAGACTCGGTTTCAAAATAAAGAATAAAAAATAGGGCTGGGGGTATATCTCGGAGATAGAATGTCCCCGAGTTCAATCCCCAGTACCGCAAAAATAAATAAATAAATAATAATAATAATAATAATAATAATAATAATAATAATAACTTCAAATCTTTTTCACCATTACTGGATACCATGCACAATTTATTTTCTCCGTACAATAGAGTAAATATTTGAAACATAACCAAAGAGAAGTTTTTAAAATTTGATATCTATAGTGAAAATGATGTTATGCTAAATTTTTAGAATGAAGAGAAATTAAGAATGAAAATCTAATTACTTTAGTTATTGAACTTAGTAAGCCATAAGAATTATTTCAGCCATAATCCAATAAGGTAGCTCTATCCAAGGTTTTTTGCTATTAATTTTATCTTAATCACCTAACTCATCTTTTTCCAGGCTGAAGACATGACTAACGTGGTGTTGGGTAGATATGAATGAAGAATAACAATACAAAGCAGAGTTCCACTGGAAGTGACCTCAAGAAAGGGGGGTACATGCATTACCTTAACATAAAAACATCTAAGGACGGTTTTAATTTGTGATTTAAAATAAATATTTTAAGAAATTCCTCCACTCATCAATAAGGATAGTGAAAATATCAAGTACTAAAGTTTAAAATGACCTCTTTCAGAAAGCAAAAAGATGCTTTGAAAGTTTTATCCAGTCAGGTAGTCTGACCTGATGAACATCTGGGGTGCTTTAAAATAGAAGCACTGAAGTCAGAGATCTGCTTTTCACAGTATATATGAAACGTTTATACTTTCCATGGGTGTGATATTTACTTAACTCATCCAGCACAAAATGGAATGGGCTTTTAACATTAATCAAAATTAGCACCACCGCTGAGACATGGCAAGAAGGCACAAAGCCAGTACATTATCCCGGCATATTTTCCTGATTCACAGGAAATCAAAATTCAGATTTCTCTCCTCTGACATATTTGTACAGAGAACTAAAGATGACACAGATTTCAGTCTTTTCTTAGAAGACAATAGGGAAACAAGTAAAAAAAAAAATAATAATAATATAATTTTCCTTGCCCAAGCTTTGATCTCATCCACATCTTAACTTGTAACCCCTGGCCCATGTGAGAGCTTTCTCAGTTTTCCTCTTGGTTGGGAAGAGACATGGAAAGGCTCACTCCATTCATCGGCGCCACAGTACCTTACTGTACGTAGCTTGGTCTGATTTCATCATCTTTGCCCAGGGCTCCAGAAGGATGAGGAGGATATACTCTTCTGCTGTGTCAAAAAGGTCTTCAAATGGTGGTTGTATTTTCATATAGATTTCTCTCTTCTTTTTTTGTTGGAGTCCAATGTCAAGACTGGCTGATGGAGCAATGTATGTGGCAAAAAGATACTAAGGGAGGATGGGAAGGAATGGAGACAACATTAGGAGAAACTACACGGGTTAGCAAACTCTTTAGAAAAGGCATTTAAAAAGCAGCAAGAGAAAGCAAACAAGCCCAGGTGGTTTTATTTTGAAAACATGAGCTACACTAAAGATAAAGTAATGTGTTTACTCAAGTTTGTTTTTCCTTTTTTTTTTCTATTTTCCCATTGGTAATTAAAAATTAGTCAGTTTTTCTCAGGTGACAAAATTCTGAGGGTGTACTAGGTATTACAATGATTGATTTGAGGTTATAAGCCTCCCCTTTTCCCTTTATGTTCATAAAATTTCTAACACTTTTGTGCTACTTTTCTAAGTGCTTTGAAATAACCCCACTTTTTTTTTTTTTTTTTTTTTAACTCATGGCCTTGTGCATACTAGGCAGGCGCTCTGCCACTGCACCATACCCTGAGTCCTGAAATGCCTGTTTGGAAACAAGAGACAAGAATACATTATGACTGAAAATATGACTACTAGTGGTCTACTCTGGACACCAAGCAGACTACCTACCCTACCTAATTGAGCTGCAGAGTTCTAAGACTGTTCTAATTGTCCCTTTCTGCCATAAAACAATTCCACTGGAGTGCTCTGGGGGGAGATACAGGAAGGTGATAAAAGTAAATGGAAAAATATACACAGAATTTCCAGCAAGCCTGTCACAGATATCTATTCCATTCTACTCATTTGTTTTCTCTCTCAAGAATAGTTATTTAGATCTGAGGAGAGAGACAGAGTGTGTGTGTGTGTGTGTGTGTGTGTGTGTGTGTGTGTGTGTGTGTGTGTTACTGGGGATTGAACGCAGGGGCATTCTACCTCTGAACTACACCCTCAGCCCTATTTTACTTTTTATTGTGAAACAAGATCCCACTAAGATGCTGAGGCTTGCTTTGAACCTGCTATTATCCTATCTCAGTCTCCCAAGTACTAGGATTACAAGCATGGCCTGAGAAGCAATTTAGTAACATTTAATTTAAAAAAAAAAATTTACATTACCAGATGTCATGCCCTGAGCATCAGATTTAAAAATAGTTTTACTAGTAATGTTTAAATTAATTGGATTTTATTTCAATTGTATTTCATACTTAGACTCTTGTCCTAATAATGTCTATAATGTCTAGACTCAACTCAGGAGATTGTATATATAAAATATATATATGTGTATATATATAATCATATATGATGTACATTTAATGTATACACATATATCTCCCTAAATATAAAATAACAGTCTTATTTAAAGCAATCTTTTAAAAGTTTTAAATAGTCCACATTAATAACATAGGCATTTACTGAGTATCTACTATGTCTTAGATACTTGGGTAGGTGCTATGTACCCAACGATTAGTAAGAGTCAATGCCTGCCCTGAAACAGCCTGTTTGGTGGTGCCATGGAGATGAAAATCAATGGTTATTACCCAGCATGGTAATAAGATCTTCAGTGGTTGCCTGTACAATCTTTTTTTTTTTTTTTTTTTTTTTTTGCGGTACTGGGGATTGAACTCAGGGGCATTCTACCTCCGAGCTATACCCCCAGCCCTATTTTTTATTCTTTATTTTGAAACCGAGTCTCACTAAGTTGCGGAGTGCCTCACTAGGTAGCTGAGGCTGGCCGCGAACCCGGATCCTCCGGTCTAAATCTTTTATGATTATCTTCCATTAGTCACCTTTCAAGCTTCATACTCAAATACCAAATTTTCTGTAAATCTTGCTGGTTTGCCATTGTATATTATTGTACATGTCATTCCTTCAATCTTGAATATTTCTCCTGTCCCATGCACTCTGTCTTCTTGATAAACTCTGATTTCAAAAAATGGACAAAGGTGGATTTCTCCTCCTCTAGAAAGCCTTCACTCTCCTCCTAAGATCCCATGTTCTCTGTAACACTCTGATGAAATTTTGTATCCATGTATCCTCTCTTCTGGACTGAGGTGCTTGAGGGCAAAGGCTGCAACTTACTCATCTGTGAACCTGCAACTTGTTCTTGGCAGAGTAGACTGCATAACATTTATTGAATTGTACCAAATCCATAAAGAAGACTAATTTATTAATTGAATGGGGGAAGGAAAGAATTCTAGGAACTTCTTTGGAAAGAAGGTAATTCTTAAGCCAAGTCTTTAAAAATGCTGCAGAAGTCAAGGGAAGAGTTGGTTTAATGATACAGACACAGTATTAAGAATACACACATACACAAACCCATATATGCTAGAAGACATCAAGTAAAGTGAAGATAAAACACCAAAATGACTAAAGGTGCTGGTTAAAGAAATGATCTGCTATGAGGTAGGAAAGCAAATACAGTCAAAATCAGGGTATGAAATAATAATGTGCAGGGTAGAGTATCAAAGAGCTAGAAGTTATGAGGGAGAAGGGCATGTGGAATAGTTAAAAGGGAATACTATACAGTTCAGCATATAATAAGTACTTAATAGTTGCTAAATGAATGGGAGATGAATGGCTTAAAGCAAAGCTGTGATCTAAATGGGGAATTTCAGAGTTCAAAAATTTAAAGCTAAAGGAATTTCGAATTATGATAAATTTAATATATGGCCATCCCCATAGTTAACTGAAGAGAAATGGAGATAAAATAAATCGGGGGTGGGTAAGCAGCAAATATGTCTTCAGGGTGGATGTTGAAAAACTTCAAGATGACAAAAAGAGAAAAGGAAGAAATTTTGATCATGTACTAAAACGCTCTAGGAATATAATGAGTACTTAAAAGATCTTTAGATAACATTAATGAGCTTCGTAAGGGGGAAGTGAGGCAAATTTTTTTTGGTACTGGGGATTGAACCCAGGGGCATTCTACCTCTGAGGTACACCTCCATCCCTATTTTATTTCTTATTTTGAAACAGGGTCTCAGCCAGACATGGTGGCACATGCTTGTAATCCCAGTACTTGGGAGGCTGAGACCCGAGGATCTGGATTTGCGGCCAGCCTCAGATACTCTCTGAAACTTAGTGAGACCCTGTTTCAAAATAAAGAATAAAAAATAGGACTGGGGGTGTAGCTCAGAGGTAGAATGCCCCTGGGTTCAACCCCCAGTACCGA
Organism: Graphiurus murinus; assembly: GCA_004027655.1. Lineage (NCBI taxonomy): Eukaryota > Metazoa > Chordata > Mammalia > Rodentia > Gliridae > Graphiurus > Graphiurus murinus. The sequence goes on from PVLC010002715.1 coordinate 58,948, forward strand.
AAAAAAAAGAAACTAAAAATGAAAACGACCAAGTTAGCAACATTTAAAAATGTCTCCTGGGCTGGGGGTACGGCTCAGTAATAGAAGTGCTTGCCTAGGATGCATGGCCATGGCCTCAGGTTCTATCCCTAGCACCACAAAATAAATAAATACATATGCCTCCAGGATTTATTCCAATAATTTAAAATTCACCTAAAAAACTCAGGCCATTGGGTCATTTCAGTTAAGAATCAGCCATCAGGTTACATTTTGGCAGGAATATCCTCTAATGGAATTGCTTTGCCATTTGATAAGCTAAATTAAAGGCTATAGTTTTAAAAGAGTTGATGTTTTACATATACAATTCTTGTATAGAAATCAAGATAACTTTTTTTTTAAGTGAGAATACTGCAGAGGGCAGAAAGTCTGAAAGACATTGAAATGATGACTAGAATGACAATGACAGAAATAATGATGGTCAGCCTCTGGTGAACACCGAATTCATTACCTTCTCTTTTGCCCCTCGTCTTGCCTTCATCCTCTCTATTCTAGCTCAATTACATTCTATTGCTGCCCGCAGTCCCATGAGATACTCTACATGGTGTTTATCTATCTATTATTATAACTAGGCCTTTGTGGACACTTCATGCCAAGCTGCTGGATACTCGTGTATCCATCTGCCATGGGCTTTGACCTTCTGGAGTGTACTTCATGATTTTCTTAAAAACAAGTTTTTCAACACTTACCATGTTAGTGGCACAACTTCCTCTTTCTGACTATAGTCTTCATCCTTTCTGATCTCCCAGCAAGCTTTTCTTTACTGTCAGCACAATCTGCAGCTTCTTCCTGTTTTCTAAATAAATTATATACACCTAGCTTCTCTTACACTCTTCCACAACCAGGACTGCAGACTATTATTTCAACTACACTTATACAAGCATCCTCAATTCTTCCCCATCTTGATCAAGGCTCAGTTTGGGGGGGTTCTGTCTAATTATTCATTTTCCAATACTATTCTCAAGGTTTCACCAAAAACTATGATTGGTTCCATTATAAAGAGACTTAACAAAACAGAACTGTGATTGCCCAGCTTCTTAAGTTTTTGCTTATTTCCGATCAACTTCATTTCCACATTTCTAAATGTTGCCGTCCTCTTTAAAGTTCCCAGCTGTGCCTTTGTGCTTCTTCACTTTCAGTAGACTTTGCCTCCCACTTCATTGGGGGTGGGGGGACCAAACCCACTGGTAAGAAGCCTTCAATTTTCAAGAGTTCTCCTCTACAACTTTTTGTTTTTCTTACATCTCAACGACATCTTTTGAAGCTCTGACTACATTCCTCAGGAAGATGAAACACTGGCTATTTCCCTTGATCTACTGATCCACTGCTTCCAGTTCCTTCCTTATGCTACAAAGTTGTTCTAGTGATGTGCCTCTCTCATTCTTATTTTTCCTTACTTTTGAGATTTTGCCATCAAACCATTTCCCCCACTTCCCTCTCCTCTAAAAATGTTCACACACCCTTCTCAATCTACTGCAATCTGGCTTCCATAATCTCCATTCAACAACCTCTCTCCTTAATCTCCATTCTCCTATTTGATCCTCTGTGTGTGTGTGTGTGTGTGTGTGTGTGTGTGTGTGTGTGTATCTATGTATACACACACAGTACTGGAGACTGAACCCAGGGGTGTTCTACCTCTGAGCTTTTTATTTTTGAAATAGGGTCTTGCTAAATTCCTGAGACTGGCCTGGAACCTGCAATTCTGTTTCAGTCTCCCAAGTACTGGGATTATAGGCATGTGCCACCATGCCTAGCCCTTTCGTAGCTTTGACACTGCTGATTATTTTTGCTCTTCTTGAGTCTCTTCTGTGAGTTCTCCAGCACTTTCTCTTGACTCTCTCCCTATTTCCACTCCTTCTCAGGCTCTTTTGATGACTCCTGCGCCTTTATCCCTCCTTTTAAAAAAGGCACTCAGTAAATGTCCACACTCAAATATATTTCCTACTTTGTTCACATTCCTACAGTTTCTCTAGTGCCAGGCCCCTTGCACAGACTCTTCTACTATGCACTCTAAGTCTTCTACGCCTGCTACCCTTATCCTTGTTTCCCCTCTCATGGAGCTTCTATTCATCCTGAAGGACTCAGCTTCTTTGAACCCTGGATTTGGCTTAGGAGTACATGCTATGTGCTCCCATGGACCCTATGCTGTTAAACTCTACGAAGCTCTGTGGAGGCAGAGATTGGGTCTACCTTATCACTGTTTCCCTAGCATCTACCATAATGCTGAATGTAGAATGAATGAATGAATAACTGAATGAATAACTTCATCCATTTCCAAAGACTTAGCAGTCAACTGCATGTCTAAGAAACTCAAATGCATATAGTTTTAGGCCTTATCCCCTCCCCCCTGAAAAACCTTTGCTTCCAGTTGCCTACTTGTCATAGCTCCATGTCCTGTAGACCCTCAATGACTCAGTAATATAATAGATTGCCTTTTTGTAACATCCCAAGCCTCTCCCCTCCTTCTGTGTTTCTGGTTGTAACAACACACCATTCATAGCACAATTTTTCCCCCCACATCACAATCTTTGACTCTTCCTCCCCCTTCCCTCCTTTCTCCTCAAAGGCAAGTCCTATGAATTTAATCTCTACTTTGAAACAAAGAGAAAGTAATAGGAATAAAAATAAAACTATAGTCCAAGCATGGTGATGCGTGCCTGTAATCCCAGTACTTGGGAAGCTGAGACAGGAGGATTGTGGGTTTCAGGACATCCTCAACAAGTAGTGAGACTCTCATCAACCTAGCAAGACCCTGTTTCAAAATAAAATAAAAAAAGAGGGCTGGGGATGTAGCTCAGAGGTAAAATGCCCTTGAGTTCAATCCACAGTACCACAATAAATAAATAAATAAATAAATAAATAAATAAATAAATAAATAAATATTAGGCGGAAGTAAACACCACCAGTTCAATCCCACAAGAACAACTCGGTTTTTCAACCAATGTAGACCAGACCTTTCCCAGGCTACTATCTACTGCCTTCCTTCCTCATTCTGTACTCTTATTTTGCTTTCTATAGACACAGAGGAAATGCATATTATTTAGTTGCATAATCCACAGACTCAAGGAGCTATAATTAGGATACTTGTGTGTCCTCAATCTGGTACAAGGCTGCTCTGTGGGCATAATTATTAACTGTTCCACTTTCACTATCAAAAGCATCTGGGTCCACATGGTAAATTCTATGATTTGCCTATATTTGGCTGCCACCCATTAAGTAAAATCATGAAGTTTCTCCAAAACAAGTCCGCTAGAAATGCTTGACACATATTTAAAGCCAAACATAAAGGAAGGAAAGAGAGAGGATGTTCCTTGCTAAGAAAGAGACATTTGTTTTCCAATCATATGAACTGTATAGCTATTCTCAAAAGCTAGAATCTCAAATGAGAGATTTGGAATGAAGCTTCATAGGCTCCCCTGTCAAAAATACACTAAATGCACCTAGATGTGCATTTTCACTTGTCCTCCCACTCTATGTATTTAGCTTCTTCATAGCCAGTGTATTAGAATATTACTCTCTCTGTTCAACTATCAACCCCCCCCCAGGGTAAACATCATAGTCCTTAAGAGTAATATACTACCCCACCTCCCTGATTCTTAACCCATGTTATAAAATCACAGAAAGGAACTTGAGAGGTCATCTGTCTCCTGGCCTCCCAAGTCTACATTACACACATTTATAATCTTCTGCTGAGGCCCCGTCTCTGCTCCTCCTCATCCCTACCCCAGGGTGGCAGGGACCAAGGTGGTTAAGGGGATAAGGACAAGAAAACAGAATTCAGCTGTCAATCCTTTATCAGGCTATACAGTAAACTTACCGTACATTCAATTGTCATATGGCATTAAACTCTGAATATATCCTTCTAACAACCAAGGGACAATCTATGGGTGGAAAACTGAAACAAACACAAGAAATATACTCATACATAAAAAAATAAAAAAGCTAAACATCTTTAAAATCTTTATGAAGATGAAAATCATTTGTAAGTCTATGTAAACTGACTTTATGATGAAATATAAAGATTGGATTACATGATACCTGAATAATATAGTCTAATTATGGGTTAAAAATATCGTTTCAACATCCTGGGTCACTTGCGGCTTATGACCACCCAGCTCTTCTTTTCTAGCCGCAGAGTAAATAACAACGTAACTGGTGTTGGAGAGAAAATGCTCCCTCATGCTCTAGCCAGCCACTCTGATCCACAGTGAGCAGAGATTCACTCACACACATCACATCTGTGGCTGACTTGATTCCAATTTAAACATTAACCTATGTGGCTGTAGCAGCCCAGCAGGAGAGTTTTTGAGAAGGGATACAAACACTGCCTGTGATCAGACTGCCTGGCGCTGCTCACAGCCGCTCTGAAGGCCTCTCTCCCAGAGACGCTCAAAGGTTATGTAATCAGGAAATGCACACTGGGCGGCCTGCCCGCACCTCTCTACACCTGTGCCTGTGATTCGCTTTCTTGGCATCTGCATCAAATGGTGGGGAAGAAAAGCAAGGCCTCTCCCTAAAAAATCTTTTACAGTCTTGAAATTCTGGGAGTTCCTTTTTTGTTGTTGTTGTTGAAAATCTTAAGACTATCTGATGGCGAATAAGAACTAGCAAGAGAAAAAGACAGAGAATAGATACCATGGTGATAAGAGGAAGAGCTGAGGAGAGAGAGGCAAAGAAGAAAGAATGAAGAAAAAATCGAAAGACATGAAGGGCAAAAATAATAAAAAAGAACGGGAGAGAAACACTTATTTTATTTTATTTTATTGGTGCATTATAATCGTACATTGTTGTGAGGTACAAACTGGTAGAGGCATACATGCACACAAATCTCATTTAACCCTTCCCCAATTCCCACTCTATTCCCTCCCCGCTCCCTCTTTCTCATGTTCAGTTTAGTTTGTGAAAGTACATCCTGTGCATTAGGGTGTTTCCCCCTCCCCCACTCCCATCACCCTCAGTTAAGTCACCTTCTTTGCTCATCTAAGTTTCCCTTCTTCATCTAGAGTCCCTCCTATGTCTCACTTTCTCCATAGCTTCCCCAAATTAGGGAGAGCATCTGATTTTTTACTTTTTGTGACTGACTAATCTTACTTAACGTAATGTTATCCAGGTCCCTCCATTTTCCTGCAAATAACATGATTTTGTTCTTCTTTATGGCTGAGTAAAATTCCATTGTGTACATATCCCATAGTTTTGTAATCCATTCATTTGTTGATGGACATCTTGGCTGTTTCCATAGTTTGGCAATTATGAACTGTGCAGCTATAAACATAGATACACATGCATTAGTCTGATAGTTTGGTTTCCATTCTTTGGGGTAGATACCCAGAAGTGGTATTGCTGGATCATATGGTAGGTTCATTCCCATTCATCTGAGGATCCTCCATACTGTTTTCCATTCCAAAGTGGTTGCACTAATTTGCAATCCCACCATCAATGTATTAGGGTTCCCACTTCTCCACACCCTCTCCAGCATCTGTTGCTGTTTGGGTTTTTAATTATTGTCATTCTAATTCTAATTGGGGTTAGGTAAAATCTCAGGTTAGTTTTGATTTGCATCTCTCTGATTGCTAATGATGTTGAACATTTCTTCATCCATTTGTATTTCTTCCTTTGTGAAGTGTCTATTTAGTTCATTTGCCCTGTTTTTTTTTTTTTTTTTCAGTACTGGGGATTGAAACCAGGGGCATTCTACCTCTGAGCTACACCCCCAGCCCTATTTTTTATTCTTTATTTTGAAACAGGGTCTCACTAAGTTGCAGAGAGCCTCACTAAGTAGCTCAGGCTGGCCGTGAACTTGGATCCTCCAGTCTCAGCCTCCCAAGTACTGGGATTACAAGCATGCACCACCACGCCTGGCTAACTTGCCCATTTTTTGATTGGGTTATTTCTTTTCTTAGTGTTAAGTTACTTGAGTTTTCTGTATATTCTGGATGTCAGTCCTCTATTGGAGGAATAGTTGGTAAATATTTTCTCCCATTCTGTTAGCTCTCTGTTGAGGTTCTTGATAGTTTCCTTTGCTGCACAGAAGCTCTTCAGTTTAATGCAATACCAAGTATTGATCTTCCTTTGAATTTCATGTGCCTTTGGGGTCTTGTTGAGAAAATTTTTACCTGTCCTATGTGTTGAAGTGTTAGACCTATTCCCTCTTCAAGTAGCTGCAAGGTCTCTGGTCTGACTTCCAGGTCTTTGATCCATCTTGAATTGACTCTTGTGCAGGGTGAGAAAGTGGGGTTTATTTCCATTTTTTCTGAACATGGTTAAACAGTTTTGCTAACACCATTTGTTGAAGAGGCTGTCTTTTTTCTAGTATATGTTTTTGTCTCCTTTGTCAAAAATCAATTGGCTGTGTGTGGATTTGTTTCTGAGTCTTCTATTCTGCTCATTGGTCTATGTGTCTGTTTTTGTGCCAATACCATGCTGTTTTTATTACTATGGCTTTGTAGTAGAGTTTGAAGTCAGGTATTGTGATGCCTCCTGTGTGGTTCTTGTTGCTGAGAACTACTTTATCTATTCTGGGCTCCTTGTTTTTCCAAATGAATTTAATGACTGATTGCTCTATGTCTGTAAGGAATGACCTTGGTAATTTCATGGGTATTGCATTGAATCTGTAGATCACTTTTGGAAGAATGGCCATTTTGATGATATTTATTCTGCCTATCCAAGAGCATATAAGATCTTTCCATCTTCTAAGGTCTTCTTCAATTTCTTTCTTCAATGTTTTATAATTTTCCTTGTAGAGGTCTTTATCTCCTTGGTTAGGTTTATTCCTAGGTATTTTATTTTGGGGGGCAATATTGTGAGTAGAAATGTTTTCTGTGTTTTTTTTTTCAGCAAATTTATGGTTGGCATATAGGAAAGCTTCTGACCTTTTAAGATTGATTTTATATCCAGATACTTGGCTGAATTTGTTGATCAGTTCTATAAGCCTTTTGGTTGAGTTTGTTGGGTCTTCTAAGTATAGTATTATGTCATCTGCAAAAAGGGATAGTTTTAGTTCTTCCCTTCCTATTTGTACTCCATTTATTTCCTTCTCTTGCCTTATTGCTTTTGCCAGAGTTCCAAGTACTGTATTGAAAAGGAGTGGTGATAATGGACACCCTTATTTTCTTCCTCTTTTTAGTGGGAACTCTTGCAGTTTTTTCCCATTTAATATGATGTTGGCTGTGGGCCTATTGTATATTGCCTTTATGATGCTGAGGTATGTTCCTTCTATTCCAATTCTCTGCAGTGCTTTTAGCATGGATATGTGTTGGATTTTGTTGAATGCTTTTTCAGCATCCATTGAAATGATCATGTGATTTGTGTCTTTGGTTCTGTTTATGTGGTGAATTACGTGGATTAAATAAAACACTTTTGATAAATATTTTTCTTTCTAAAGGACATTAAATGAAGAACACTATTTTTAATACACATGAGTTTGTTTGCACTATAGGGGAAAATGTTTCTATGTTTGCCTTTTCAAGAAAATCTTAGATGCTTTGTCTGAGATGATATTGTCTCATATTAGAGATAACATCCTATACATAATAATTGCATTTTACTACACAGGAGGTAGATCAAACAAACTAAATACGGCAATTGCTATTGCAACTTATATTTTTCCAACCCTATGATATTTTGCATACAAGACTGCAGCATCACCAATTAATGGTTTCAAAATCATTTTGAGTTCAGGTGTGCAATCCCAGTACTTGGGAGGCTGAGACAGGAGGATCACAGGTCGGAGACAGCCTTCACAACTTAAGGAGGTACTGTCAAAATAAAAAATAGAAAGGGCTAGGAATGCAGAACAAGGATTCAATCCCCAGTAGCACAAAAACAAAATCATCTTGAAAGTATATGTTAATGAGCATCTTGAGTAGAAGTGGCCAAAATCTCTTTTCAAATATACCACAATGCATTACACTCTTATTTTTGCCATGTTAATGTTTTCTTCTTGCATCATAAAGCCTATGTAAACATACCTGAGAAATGAAAATTGTAGGCTGAGTGGATGTATTCTTATTTTTAACAATGTCCAAAGCAAAAAATAATAAAATATTTCCCACAACTGTCCATTCTATTCGAATTTCTATTTGTTCCAAAGACTCAATGATGACAGCAAAGGGTTGGATTTCCAATTATGCTGTAGATGCATGCTGTGAAGGACCCAGCAAGGTATTCTTGTTGTGCCAAAGGTGAGCACACTCTTGGGAAGGCGTCTTTTCCATAAGTAGGGGTCATTTGATGAGCTGCAGCTTGACACTCATCTGTGTTCCAATGAAAACAAGAACAATTTCTGCGCAGCCTTAAAAGGCAAAGTTAAGAATAATACCAAATGTTGTAGCACACGTGTTGATTTGTTATGTTACATTTCAGCTGTTAGTTATGCTAATGGAACAGTTTCCCATGCTTCCTTTTGATGTATTTATTTTAATGATCATGTGTATGTATCTTTCTATGATCGCCTGGTAATACTGATTGTGTGATGTTTTGCTGTCACCACCAGGCCAGGACTGGAAGTAAGAAAGAGAAAGGCAAAACTTTTTGGAACTGTGTGATTTAAAATGAACTCTTCAGTATACTAAGGATAAGAGGTGTCAAAGCCTGTGTGCTATGAGGCCTTAATACTAGCAGATCGTATCACCAGGTTAACTAAAAATTGGAACACTTAAGCCAGGCATGGTGGTGTACACTTGTAATCCCAGTACTTGGGAGGCTGAGACTGGAGAATCCGGGTTCGAGGCCAGCCTCAGCTACTTAGTGAGGCCCTTCGCAACTTAGTGAGACCCTGTTTCAAAATAAAGAATAAAAAATAGGACTGGGTGGTAGAATACCCCTGGTTTCAATCCCCAGTACCCCCCCACCAAAATTGGAACACTTAAAAGATTTTTGGAATGTTCTCACCACAAAGAAATGATAATGAGGCGATGATATCTAATTACCCTGACTTGTTCATGACATAAGGTATATATGGATCAAATTACCACATTGTTGCCCCACAAATATGTACAACTAGTATGTGTTAACTAAAAATTAACTTACATGGTAGATTTTCAATAACTTATTAAAGTAGTCCAGGGATTAAGAAAAAATGCTTGTGCTCCAGCATTTTGTGTCATTAACAAGTTCATTTTTCTTGGACCCATTACTTAAGTACAAAGGGAAATGGCAACGGAAGGCATAATACACATCTTCCCTATTATTTTAGTAATTTTTCAAGATGCCCACTAAGAGAGTCTAGGAAATTGAAAGCTGCTGCCTTTGCTATTTCTTCTCCTTAGGGGCAGGTAACACTGGGCATGATAGACTGACAGGGCAGTACCAGTGAAGGCCTGTCAGCCCCCAACGAAGAAGAGATGGATATCCCACAAAACCCACAACACTGTTCCATATACTCTAAAGACAAAAGAAAGAAAATTATTTGACTACTGAAATATACAAAGCCTTTTCATAAGCTTTGTTAGTAAGTTCATTGTAAACTGTGCAGGATGTAGTAATTTTGGAGCAAAGATGATGTGCCTTTTTTGGTAGGTGCAAGCAAGGGATCCATAGCAGTGCCTAAAAGGTGGGAGAAAATTCTGAAGGTGAAGGGTAAAGATCTTCACTCTAACATTGGAGAAACTTCAGATGGAAAAGGTCAGTGATACTTCTCTTGTCATCTCTCTTCCTCCATTATAAGCAATGGGATGCAGGAACCAGCTTGTCCTAGTTCTCAAGAGCCAATTCATAAATTTTCAGGAATTTGGTAAGTCAGTTGTTAAACTCAGTCTTTATCAAAGTTAAATTATATAAAACTTACAATTAAAGAAATTATATTAAAATAAAGAAAATGAATACTCTAAACTCATTGCTTCCTAGTGATTCTACTGTTTTGCTTATCCATGCTCTTGAAGTTATTCACCTCTGTTATATCTGGAAATACTATATGATGGGGTCTGCTGCATACCTCTTCCCAACTCTGCGTTCAGTGACAACATGTTGGCAGCCTGAAATCACCCATGTTGAGAGTATTTACACCGGGAGATCAGCAAATGCTATAAATCAAAAAGGCTCGCCATTCTCCTAGAGCTAGTTGTTAAACATTACCATCATACTACTGATTACAAGGCTTCTCTTTTTCCTAATATGATCATTAAAGAAAGAGGAAAAAAAGTAGGAAAAAGGCAAATGGTACCAGCTAATTCAAATATTTACTGAAGGCAAAGCCACATCCCAGAATATACCAGTTCATACCAGAATACGCCAATTTATAACACAGTTCATATACACACTCCATTTAACTGATACCATTAAAAATGGATATAGTAAACTCCCTCTAAATAAAGTAGAGTAAAAATATGGATACAGTGGAGTCCCTTTTAATAGAGTTAAGCTGAACCACAAAGACCAGTAAACTTTCTTTAAATTTGTTTATATTCCGAATAGCTTTTATTTAGAAAAGGGTGATGCTAAGCATCCCCAATGTTAAATTTAACTTCAGTCTCATAAGTCAATCAGAAGAGGTAAGAAGTTAGTATGGGGGGGGGGGTTGGCAGGGGGAACTTGTTAACTTGTTCTCATGAGAAAGTATAAGGAGCAATTTTGAAGAAGAAATATTAAAACATTCAGAGAAATAAAATGGCCACTAATGGGTCTTGATTCAGTGTCTAAACTCCAAAGAGACCTGAATCAGTTCACAGATAATCTTAAAAACAATAGAGTATATGTCCACTAAACTGGGATAACAACAACAAACCATATTTCTGTACTTGAATGCAAGCAGCAAAGTTATGTGAGAACTTCTCAACTGGGCTCAATTACTATCCCTGGAATTTATATAAAACAATGAGATGAAACTGTGCTCCAAAATGTTAAAGGCAAAAAAAGAGTAGTCCCTAGAGGTGTTTATAAAAGGAATATAAATTCCTTGATACAGGATACTCTCAGAAATCACAAAATATTTATTTCAGCAAAGAAGTCTGTTTTCATAACCATTCACAGCTCTAATGGGCACAGGACATTATTATCTGAGTTCATATGAGGCAGAAAAAGAAAATAATGAGCAAGTTCAAGAAATCCAACATTTTTTTTTCTGCAAAAGGAGGAAAAAATGATGATTTTTAATGACTTCTCATATCCCACGAGGAGCTCAAAAACTTTACTGAGAAGCTATGTTGAAAGGGAATAAATTACAGATGGAACTTTCCACAAATGGATTTTCATGTAAAAAACTTGAGTTTTTTAATTAGGAATCTTAAAGATGGGATCTACGGATTGCAACATCCTGATACTGAGAGGCAAATTACTGCAGAGATCAACATGAGATGGAATTGCACAAAGAAAGATAATGTGATGGCAATCAAATTGAGAATTTCTGGCAACTGCTCAGACCCTACTAAGGAGAAGCCAAAGCAAAAAGACCTAAAAAAATGCCAATAGGATAAAAGAATAAAGCAAACTTGAATTATTTTGGACAGAATGAAAAATCAGTAAGGGAAAACAGAATGTGTTAAGTAAAGCCAAAAACCAACCATAAGCTCAAGGGACAAAATAGACAGGTTTTTAAGACTGTTTCGAGCCATTGCTCAAGACATTTTAAGCAGAATTGATTAAGTATCTGATGGAATAAAAGACAAGCAACACATAAAAAAAAAAAGAATTATTACTAAGCAGTCTAAGACAACCTAAGAAACTAACAAGGATTTTTATCTTATCAATTTTTATTTAGTTTTTAAAACCCCTTTAACAATGGCAAGATATGCATTTAAATTATGGGATTATTTAACCTCTAATACTAAAAGTCTCTTGGAAATCCATAAAGAAGGAATAATTTAATAAGAAAAACATGATTGTATTGAGCTTTTAAACAAACAAGCAAACAAACCAACAAAGAAACCTATCTCACAGGGATGCCAATCCATGCTCACAAGACTGATACATGAAATCAGAGCATCAAATGATTACAATGAGAAAACCAGTCATCAATCAAGCTGAGTGTTGACATTAACTGGCACACCACCTTGGAAAGCAAGCTGACACGTCATAGGTTGTATGTATTCAGAAGAGGAGTTAACTGTATGATCCCTATGAATGCTCTCGCCATCAAGATCTGTCAGTCTGACTGGAGATCATAGGAGAAGACATCTCAGGACAGAACCTCAAGAGAGCACGGTCAGGGTCTGCCTCTGTGATGCTTCCCTACCACTGCTACCCAACCCCTCTTATTGCCTGGAACACTTCTTTCTTCAGATATCCTAGTACCTTCTTTACAAACTAACAGGCTCATGAAGATATTTTGTCTTTAGACAATTGTTCATATCTGTTCTGAATTTCTACACATAGATTTCATAGTTTATGTTTCAAAAAGCAACATAATTTTTACGTTCCTTGGTGAGGTAAGAGGAGACAGGAAGACTTTGTTGTTGCTCCAATGCAACTAGACAATAAAGATAGTATGTCTGGAAGGATAGAATATCATTATAGTTGAAGCTAGGTAATGGTATATGAGGGCTCATTAAACTTTCCACACAAAAGAAAGTTGTTTAAAAAATAAACACCTGGCTAGTAGTCATTTCCAAATAATCAATGATTAACTATAATTATATTTATAATATGTTGCTGAGAATATAAATATGGCAATAAGTTCATTCACTTTTTCACTATCCACTAGAGCACCTCCTTTCCTGAACATACAAGGTAGTCAAAGAGGACTATGTTCATTTCTCAGAAGTCTAGTGGGGGAAAATGAGGGTGAAATTTGCCATATATTATTCATAAAGTTATTAAAGTGAATGATTAAACAAGGTGATAAGAGAAAGGTGTCTCTTCTTTTTGTAGAGACAATGAACAATGAGAAAGTAATAGCTTAGAAGTTAATAGCATAGGGTCTGGAGTCAGAACACTTGGTTCTAATTCCACATTCACTAATTGCTAAATGAAAGGCCTTAGAAAAATATTTAAATTCTCTAGGTCTGTTTCCTAATCTATAGTAGGGGGATAATACCAACATATACCTCTTAGGATTGTCAAGAATTAAATAAAAATTATCCATATAAGTGTATTACCATAGAACCTAACAGAGAGTTAACCTTAAGTAAATGTCATGTATAATAACTTCAGAGATGACTCATCGAGACCCCATGACAGGTAAGATTATGCACCTGGTAGGAAATGACCTAAGACAGGCACAGTCCTTCGTGCATTTTAAAATAAAAATGGGGGAGTTGTGGAAGCCCAGCTGGGCCCTTTCCGCCCTGGCAGTTGCTATCTGCATATATGAGTAATTATACTCATGATTCTTCTGCTATGGCTACTTTGGATCTCGAAGTCTGGAGATTGCTCCTAGGATGCGTAGATGAAAGACCCTCTTATTTCTTAGAAAGTAAATACATGACTCTAAAGGTTTATGGTTTTATGACTCTAGAAAGTTTGCTTGACCAGGCTATGTTAGGAATGTGGGCTATACGTGGAAAACGAAGAAGTGGTGCTAATTGTGCTCTGACAATGATTGATATGTCGTAAATGTATATGTAACCCTGTTGTACTCAAGAAATGTATAAAAAAATCCATGTTGAATAATAAAAAAATAAAAAATAACTTCAGAAAAGTTCAGGTTTGGGTCTTATTGGAAATTCTTTGGAATTCATTGGAATTTGGAGATTCTTTTTTGGTCTATAATCCTATAGTAGTCACAATCTTCAGACTGAACGTGAGTAACTGGTATGTATAAACACCAGAATAGAATTAGGATGAATGGGTAACTGTACACCAGAAAGTTGGTGGCTGTGTGTGTTTTCCCTGAATCCACTTCACTAGCAAACACAGCAAAATGGGATGCAAGACGAGAACCCTGCCGATTCTGAGCTCAGTGATTCATCGTGCTCAGGAATCCAAGCCTGACTGCTCCTTGGCACACCATCTCTCTGGTAACAAAAACAAATAATGTAATTGCACATCACTCAAGGAATAACCTCGTGGTGAAGACACTTGGATTTACCATAAAGCTAGAAAGAGGCTCATGATTTTCCACATTCAATCATCACCCAACCTCACCCCTCACCTGTGCCCATTCATGTTTTAGAAAACACAGCTTGATTCTTAAAGCTGCTACTGAGTAAGGAAAGAGTGAGCTCTGTTGGTATACCTGAAAATATGCCCTCATCTAGAAAAGGAGCACTTAGCTCACAGCACTTCAATGAAAATGTCAGGACCACACCAAGGTATTTAAGTCCTCTAACAGTCAAAGTCAAGAGAGTAGTTAGATGATGAAGGTAGTAGATGGCAGTGAGCAAAGAAAAAAAAAGTTGATTAAGATAGACAAATCTTCAACATTGCCCCTCTTATGCCACAGCATGCTTTTCTCAAATAAATTTGTGGCAATGCCCAAGGTTTTTGTGACCTAAAGTTAGCTCAGATGTCACTGGAAAATGTTATCAGGACAATGAAAATTAAGGAAAGGACTGCATGGTCTTCTCTGGCCTTTCTTGGCTTTCTAGGCTTCTCTGGAAAATGTATGTCAGGAGGAAAGCCCATTCTCCAACCTTGACAGAAGAGACCTTGGGGGCAGCACCTGTGTGTGTTTTGTTCATCTGAGCTTACTATAAAGCAGATGTCTGATAAATGTTTGTGGGAATATCAATTAAAGTTTTTTGGGTAAGGAAATGTATGTTTGTGATTTCTGGTCTAATAGCTATCCAGTTTACATTAATTTCCTGTTTCTGCAGTAATCAAAACAGGAACAGGCGCAAAGGGAACAAATACGTTGACATCCTTAAAAAACCCGCAGGCAGGACTATACTGTATAACCTAGCGTGAATATCATTTGGATCCATACTGTGTCTAAGATCACCCATCAGAAAGCTGAGACGATTTGGGGCCAGAGAGGATGAGGATAGCAGTAAATAATTGCTAGATGCATATATTAATGAATTCTATGTTACTATTACTTTGCAACTTATGCCCACCTAAAACACCAATGCCTGATATAGGTCTGGTGACATGTATTGACTCAGCTTTTGTGTTTCCTTTTTTTCTCATGAAATTTTGCAAATACACAATTGGTTACAGTATTATAAACCCCAGAGTAGTTAATCTGGAGTTATTTGATGGGACTTGTCTGTAGGAATGGGTATAAATAGAAATGAGTCTCTCCCCAGAGCATATTCCCAGAGAGTATTTTCAAGCAGTCAGATCACTGGGTAATGTCAGGAATAGAACTTCCAAATGTCCAGATTCAAACAAGCTATGGTCGAAGATACATGAAAGACTTCAAATTTAGTCTAAAGCTATTAATGTGAATAAAGAGCTGGGCGTGGTGGCGCACACTTGTAATCCCAGCATTTGGGAGGCTGAGACCGGAGGATCCAGGTTCGAGGCCAACCTCAGCTACTTAGTGAGGTACTCCGCAACTTAGTGAGACCCTGTTTCAAAAATAAAGAATAAACAGCTAATAAAGCAAATAACCCAATCAAAAAATGGGCAAAGGATCTAAATAGACACTTCACAAGAGAAGAAATACAAATGGCCAATAAATGTATGAGGAAATGTTCCACATCATTAGCAATCAGAGAGATGCAAATCAAAACTACCCCGAGATTTCACCTAACTCCAATCAGAATGGCAATCATAAAAAAAACACAAACAACAACAACTGCTGGAGAGGATGTGGAGAAGTGGGAACTCTAATACACTGTTGGTGGGATTGCAAACTAGTGCAACCACTTTGGAAAACAGTATGGAGGATCCTCAGACATATGGGAATGAACCTACCATATGATCCAGCAATACCACTTCTGGGTATCTACCCAAAAGAATGGAAACCAAACTATCAGACCAATGCATGTGTATCTATGTTTATAGCTGCACAATTTACAATAGCCAAGCTATAGAAGCAGCCAAGGTGTCCATCAACAGATGAATGGATTACAAAACTATGGGATATGTACACAATGGAATTTTACTCAGCCATAAAGAAGAACAAAATCATGTAATTTGCAGGGAAATGGAGGCAACTGGAAAACATTATGTTAAGTGAGATTAGCCAGTCACAAAGAGTAAAGAAGCATATGTTCTCCCTAATATGCGGATGCTAGGGAGATGATGGGGCATAAGAGGTTCTCCAGATGAAAAAAGAGAGACCCTCAAAAGCAAAGAAGTTGATTTAACTGAAGGGGTTGGAGGAGGGGGGGCACACTAATGTATATCAAGGTCACTTACTAAACTGAACTTGAGAGGGAGGAAGGACGAGGGAGCGGGGTGGGAATTTGGGGAAGGGGTCAAATGAGAATTGTGAGCACATATATCGTTATCAATTTGTACCTAACAAAGATGTATGCTTACAATGTATGAATAAAAATAAAAATTTAATAAAAAAAATTAAAAATAAAAAATAGGGCTGGGGGTATAGCTCGGAGGTAGAATGCCCTTGGGTTCAATCCCCAGTACTGCAAAAAAAAAAAAAAAAAAAAGCATTAATGTGAATAAAATAGGACAGTATCATTTTTTGTTTGATGGGTTATCATCAAAAGAAAATTTTATTTTGCATTGCTTCACAGGGCATGACTAAGACTAAATAAAGGAGATCAGCTTTTGGCTCAAAAATGAGAAATTAGGCTGGGTGTGGTGGTACACGCCTGTAATTCCAGTATTTTGGAGGCTGAAACAGGAGGACTGCAAGTTTGAAGCCAGCCTCAGCAACTTAGCGAGGTCCTCAGCAATGCAGTGAGACCCTGTTTCAAAATAAAAAAATAAAATAAAATAGGAATAGGGGTGTAGCTCAGAGGCAGAATATCCTTGAGTTCAATCCCTAGTACCACAAAGAAAAAAGAGAGGAGAGAGGAGAGAAGGGAGAGGGGAGAGAGAGAGAGAGAGGAAGTAAATTCCTTTACTTATACAAGTATTTGAAGAGAGGTTGATGACTTAAAAAAATAACAATCAACTATTATCTGCTGGTAAAGGAAGAACTTATTTCATCTTCCATTAAGATACTATTATCTATTTTTGTTTGTTTCAAATATGATTGGAGTGCTTCTATAATTCTTTCTTATCCTTTAGAATGAGCCCTTTAAGCTAAGAACTTTGTTCTAGTCATTTTCATATTCACAGGACATTATCTGGCAGATAGAAGTCTCTCAATGAATGTCAATAAGTGATCAACTAAATACTGTAAACAAGAGTCTTAAAAAAGATTGTGCCAATGTGTGGGAAGCTGAGACAGGAGGATTTCAGGTTCAAAGCCAGCCTCAGCAACTTAGTGAGACTCTGTTTCAAAATAAAAAATAAAATAGGGCTGGGGGTATAGTTCAGAGGTAGAATGCCTTTGGGTTCAATCCCTAGCATTGATTGTGGTTCTACATATTATATTTTTATTTATGTTGTATTCTGAAACTCAGAATAGGTACTAGCATTGATTGAATGAATAGTTATTGACTTAGAAGCTACAGTTCTTCTATCCTATTTTCTTCAATTACTTCAAGTTCCTATTTTCCTTCCCTGTTATCTATCAGAAAGAACCTTAAGTACTGACACTAATTATAACAATATTTATTTATTTATTTATTTATTTATTCATTCCATAGAGTGCTCTATACCACAAAATACTTTCACCTACATTATCTTGTAAAAATCCTTACAAAAGTCCTATGAGGTAGACATGAGACTTTCATTTGGTGGAGGAGGTAAAGTTAAGTAGTGCTCTGTGCTCCAGACTGAGCTTAGTCTTGTCCCTCGCTATGTCACCTTGACAATGTTAATAGGTCAGAGTTCTAGTTTCTTGTTATCTGTAAAAACGAGGCTAAAAATATTTCATGTACTTACCATAGGTTATATACAAGATGAAATGTAGAATAGAAAATATGTTTAAATTTAATACATTAAAATATTTATAATTTATATAATAAATGTCTATTTTCCACTCTAAGTTTTACTTGGTACCTAGTCTTTTAAAACCTTTGGTATATCTGGGGTGTCAGTGTACCTTTTTGCCTTGTGAGGGTCCAAGACCTTGTGTCCTGTACCCTTTGGCTCTTGGCCAGCCCTACGGCAAGCCCAGTATCAACTCATGCTTATCGCCCTGGCTTTCTGTACACTCCTTAACTCTGGTTCCTAGTGGCTTTCCTTATTAACTCAGTCATTTATTTAGAAGGATATTTGTTATATTTTATCCAGTATTTCTAGAAATTTTATAGAGGAAGAGATTTCAAGTAACTTAGGCTTCCAAATACCAAAAAAGGAAGTCTCTGGGAAAAGCAGTTACATGTTTTCTTATCCATAGTAAACAGCATAAAAGCAAGCTTCTTTATATTCATCAAACCTTGGAGACAAAAAAGAAACTTGCTTTGTCTTTGCCTGGTTTTTATGTAAAAGAAAAAATACATTTCCTAGGAATTCATGATCATCAATTTTCTCCCATGTGAATTTAGTTTTCAAATTTACACTATCTAATTTCACACCTCTCCAAGATAAAAAAAAATTAACATTAAAAATGTGCCTAGCAGAAGAACCGTAGATAGAAGTCCTACTCAAGAGTTCATAATTCAAAATTACAAAACACACAAGAATCTACCATGTCAGCAGAGCTAATGAACAGCAGAATTAGTTCTTCCAAGAACTATAAATCATAGACTAATTTTTTTAAGGTACTTTATTGTGTGTGTGGTGCTGGGGATCAAATCCAGGACCTCCTACATGCCAGGCAAGTGATCTACCACTGAGCTACACCCTAACGCCCAAACCATAGAATTATTGAATGAATACTCTGGCAGTCAGACTCCAAGTTGACCCCGATGAACAGTGTCTCCTGGTATTCATGCCCTTTCATAATCTCTCCCCCGAGTATGGGCATAACGTATAGCTTACTTCTAACCAAAAGAATATAGAAACAGTGATGGTGTGTATGAAATTACA
Organism: Graphiurus murinus; assembly: GCA_004027655.1. NCBI lineage: Eukaryota > Metazoa > Chordata > Mammalia > Rodentia > Gliridae > Graphiurus > Graphiurus murinus. The sequence continues at coordinate 77,851 of PVLC010002715.1, forward strand.
TGCATATAGTTACACTACATAAGATAGTGATGCCTGTCTTGCTAAGACACTCCCCCTTTCTGGCTTAGAGAAGAAAGCTGCCATGTTGTGAGTGGCCACATGGCACTGAGCTGAGGGCGGCCTCTGGCTCAGACACCATACAATGGAGGCCCTCAGTTTGGCAGTTTGCCAGGAACTGAATGTTGCTGACAATCCTGCTCAAGAAACCTGCCAACCCTTGCTTTACAGAGAACCCAGAAAGCTGTACCCAGAATTCTGACATACATAAACGGTGAGGCAATAAATGTGTGTTGTTCTAAGCCATAGTTTGTGATAACAGTGTTATAGAGAAATATGTAACTAATATAGCTACAAACTATAATACATGCTTAAAATGATTAGACTTAAATGAATTATTTATTTATTTATTTATTTGTGGTACTGGGGGTGGAACCCTGGGGGCATTCTACCTCTGAGCTACACCCCCAGTCCCATTTTTTATTCTTTATTTTTTTGAAACAGGGTCTCACTAAGTTGCGGAGGGCCTCACTAAGTAGCTGAGGCTGGCCGCGAACCCGAATCCTCTGTTCTCAGCCTCCCAAATGCTGGGATTACAAGTGTGTGCCACCACGCCCGGCTCTGAATAAATAATTTAAAATAACACAAAAGGAAAAAAACCAGGAAGATTTATCAAACATAAATAAAATGTTTAATAATAAAAACATAATTCCTAAAATGATTTAATTCGATGGGTGAGATGAATAGCCAAATTAAATTTGCTGAAAAAATAATGCATGGATGGGAAAATAAATAAAAAGAAATTGATCTATTTTAATTTACAGCATATACCACAGATATTAAAAGACAGAAAAACTTACAGGTTAAGAGAGATATAGGATACATTGCAAAGCACCAGTGATCAGCCTGGGAATCTAGAATGAGAGAATAAATAAAAAAATGAAGAAATAGAAAGACTGAGAGAAATAAGATCTAAGGATTTTCTATAATTGCTGAAAAGAATGATTCATCATATTCTAGAAGGAAATAAACTCCAAGAAAGATAACTGTATTAAACACACTGAAGTCAACTACAGCTTTGACCAAAGTCAAAGGTGTAAAAGCAGAGCCAGTCATAGTGGCCCACACCTGTAGTTCTGGCTACCTGGGAGGTTAAGATGGGAAGATTCATTGGGCCCCAGAGTTTGAGGCAAGCCTGGCAGCCTAGGCAACATAACAGTGAGAAACTCATCTTCCCACAAGAAGCAATAGCAAAACCTAATAACCTCAACTGAAGGAGAAGACAGATGGACATCTTTAAGGTGCTGAGAGAAAACTGTCAGTCTTCAAGTCTATATTCAGCTAAATCATCAATCAGAATAAAATGGACATTCTCAGACAAATAAAACCTGAGATATTTTTCCACTAGTATACTCTAATGAAAAAATTACTGAAGGTTATTCTTTAGAAATTAAACCCAGAGAAAGGAGTGTGATGTGAAAAGCAATGGTAAGCAAGAAATTTGTGAAAAAAATGGACATAAGCATTGATAGTATTAACAAATGATGATGACTGCTTGAAGAGTGCAAAACAAAGTTGATAAAAAATATTGCACAAGGGCTTGGGGTAGCTCAGTTGTAAAATACTTGCCTAGCATATACAATGACCCAGGTTCACATAAATAGTCAGTCTCTCTCTCTCTCTCTCTCTCTCTCTCTCTCTCTCTCTCTCTCCCCCTCTCCTCTTCTCTTCTCTTCTCTCCTTCTATCTATCTATCATATATATATATATGTATATATACATATATATATATATGTAAAATGGGCAAAGTAGGTTAAAATATGCTAAGATCCTTGAATCATTTGAGAGGATAAAAATGATTAATTTTAGATATTTTCTAACAATTAAACAAATGAGAACTTCTGTATTCATATTAAAGTAGTGCAAAAATAGAAATAGAACATGTAAATTCCAAACCAATAAAGTTAAATAAAATGTAAAATATTATTAGTGCTCACATTTTGCAGAACACAAAACTAAGGTTTATTAAAACCAACTTGACAAAGTCTACCCAGCTAGGAATTAGCAGAATATGAATTCATGTCTTTAAACTCCAAGTTCTTTGATTTTTTTCCCTTCTCTGTTATATAGCCTCTGATCTGAGTGATACTAACACTGTGTTACCCTGATGTCCAATTCAATAAGGCAAAAACTTTGCACTGCTATGAGAGTATCTTTATATTAAATAGTTTGTGGTAAAAGTGTGGTACATGCACCCAGCAATTTTTTTTAATCCTTATTCCCATTTCATCCTAACTTACCCTTTTCACTCACCTACTCCTACATTTTCTACATAATTCTTATTGTTTTATCTCTTTTCCTCCCTCCCATTTCTTATTTTTCAAAATTTGTATGAATGACTGTGTATATACATTTATAAACATGTATAACATGAATGTATAATACATGTTTACTATTTTTAAAAATATATCAATGTGTAGCTGGGCAGGGTAGTGCACTCCTGTAGTTCCAGAACTTGGAGGCTGAGACAAGAGGATTACAGGTTCGAGGCCAGTGAATGCTAACTTAGTGAGACCCTGTTTCAAAATGAAAAATAAATAAAAAGCACTGGTGTGTAGCTCAGAGGTAGAATTCAGGAATAGTGAATTCAAACCCCAGTACCACACACAAACCAATGTATATGCTATAGGTCGTGGTAGATTCTAAATGCATAGTTTTTGTCGGGAGACATTTGAAAAGATTCACAAATATGGAAGAAGTTACAGAAGGACATGGTATACAGGTCGGTTTCATACTATTATCATGCTCTCTCTCTCTGAAGTAAGTATGTAATGCTGAAAAAAAGGTATGGAATTTAGTTTTCAAATCTTAGTAGTGGTAGATGGTTCCCTGGCAGGCTGTTGCTAGTGTCAGAGATTTAATCTGTATACAACAGCAATGATTCCCTTTATTCTTGTCAATACCATTTAAACTGGTTTCTAATTCTGCACTATGGCGCTCTTAAACTGATACAATGATATACTCAGGGTATGCCCAAGGCAGTAGTTCAAACTCTTGGATGTTTTAGTCATGCTTAGTCACTGTTACTGACTCTCTCCCATCTAGTCTGTCTACAGATATTTCTACAATACTTCATGGGGCAATAAAACTTCAGAGTATGGGTACTAAAAAGCATGCAAACCTCTGGAAATTATCTCTTGGTCTCATAGTATACAACTTGGCAAATGTATGAAAACAATATAAAATCAAGTTTATAGTAACTTTAAGATAATGCCAGCTGATTATATCCTGCCAGTGGCAATACCAATCCAAAGATCTATGTTGTAAATGTACACTTGAAGAAAGCCATATGACATTTCTATTGTAAAGAAATGTATGACATTTCATATCTTGAAACAAACCTACAGGATTTTGGTATTACAGACAATTTCTCTATCTGGAGGCACAGAAACTTTGGTTAATTAAAGCCTAAACTAATTTAGACAATTACTTCTCCTACCAAAAATAAATAAATAAATAAACATATAAATAAATAAAAGCAAAGTAATCATAGATGCAAGAAGAAAATGCATAACTCACATGAAATTGCTCCTTTTATTTCTCCCTACTTATTCATAAAAACAAATGCCTCCATTGTTTCCCTTCTCCCATGCTGCTTTGACTCCCCAAAAGAGAATGCAGCGGAAAATGTTACAGGCCTTGATAATCTCCAAACAGAATAATCCATCTCTGAATAATCCAAACTGTCTGTGTTCTATTTTACAATCAGTTATAGCTAGTTGAATAATACCATTACTAAAAATTAATAAGTCTACCAAGCTCAAATGAACTTTCCTTCTTTATAAGTAAACAAAAATCTGGCTATTATTAACAACAACAACAAAAAGTCCCACTTCATTGAGCAACTGAAGATTTCTGGAGGAGTACTCTTTGTAGTAGTGAAAACATAATAAAAATAACAGATGGTACTATTGCAGACAAGGGCAATAGGTTAGGGGAGGGGGACAAACAGTGAATCACAGGTAGAAGATTAACAAGCAGAATAGTCAACTGTGTGGTCTCAGAAAATGGTACTGGTAAAGTAGAGATTAATTTCATGGAGACATCTGTGCCATGTAGGAACTGAAGTCCTTATTCTCACGGTAAAAGTACAAAGCTCCATCACTGATTTACAAAGCATAGTTATTCATTCGAGAGTCAGGGTGGTGGAAGCAACAACAGACATCCAGCAGTACACTCTGATGTCCTGAATAAGATTATAAAATAATAAATAAAGACATGAAGCTAGTTTCCTCAGCAGGGTTTCAAGGGAGATCCTTTGGAATGGGTTATAAAAATCACTTAAGTGATCAACAGATATAGAAGTGTTTAGCAGTTTTCTAGGCTTGGAGACCTCTCTCCATAAAAGATCAGAAGAGCCTAAGAATAAAAAACTGAAAAGATAAGTCAGCTTGAGTCATAATTCTGTTCCCTTTCCTTCCTCCCCCAAAATGAGGTCACTTTCTCTGTCTCCCTTCTCAGAGAATTTTCTGTTCCTCCTCCTCTATTTTGCTTCAGGGTGGTCTTGAAACATTCTCTCCTCTACCCTCTCTATAGCCGTCTCACAGGGAGTGTAGCACAGAAGCCCAGGCGCCTACATGGGGTCTGAACACACAGAGCCAGCTGAAGCAGCCTGGTACTTCAAGCTGATGTCTGCAGGAAGCTCAGAGGACATTGGTCACTGCCGCCACTCAGTCATTCAAAGACTCATTACGAGACTACTCTCAGAATTCTCTTTTAAGTCACCCAAAGCCAAACCAAAAAGGTATAAAGTAGGGAAGAAAAAAAGAGATGAAATGTTCCTTTATTGGGAGAATAAGTAGTTGACAGCAAAGAGAAAATAGAGCAAACCAAATAAAATAGATAAACACAAAACCCACAAATCAGACTATAAGAAAATATTCTGCTGACATTTAAATAAAGTAATCCCATGGCAACAATTTAACTTCTGCCTTTTTGCCTATGATCCCAGGTTTCTCTTGTTTGGGGCTGGACACAATTTTTATTTCTCTGTGTACTTAGAGCTTCACATGGAACCAACATTATTTACTACTTACTTGTGCTTGCTTGCATACTTTAAAAGGCTGAAGTGTTTCTTGGTAGAAAAGCTGATGATAAGCCTGTAGGTCAAACCAAAAGTACACACAGTTCTTCCACAACTACAAATAGGAAAAGTACATAAATTATTACTACACAACTATTAAAACTCCACAAAGTTCTCATTTCAAATATAAGTAATTGTTTAGCTCCTTGCTGCTACCATAAATCAGGTTCAATTTAAGATGATTTTAATTTTCTATCACAAACTAGAAATATACAAAATATTTATTGGTATTGTTGCTAGAACATTATAGTTTTGCATGTATACCTATCACATAATTAGTTATTAAAATAATAAATTTCAAGTTAATGGTTAAAGAGTAACCACACATTACTGGTATGAAACCAAAATCTGAATTTTTTTTATATATGGAAAAATATATACCATAGCAGAACCAAACATTACTGTAATAATTAAGCCAGTTAAATACTTTTCATTCAACCCAAATAAATAGTTTGTGATTTTTTAAAAACTGGAAATAATTTTTGTCTACTTATTATCATTTGTAATTTTTAGAATTATTAAATAATTGATAGAGATCAACTCTAAATTTAAAATATATTAGATTTATATAAAATTATACAAAATTAAGCCATTGTTAGTAATGCAAGTCAATTCCTATCTATCTATACTTTACTTTTCTTTGTAATTTTAGTAAGATGGTGAACCAGAGAAAATTATAACTGAGATGTTTAAATTTTTACTAAATATAAAGGATTGATTTTATTACCAGAGATGAGAATTTTAGCATCAAACATAATTATTTGATCACTGAGTTATTTCAATATCACTTATTTTTAAATGGATCAAAATTATAAAATTAGATTTTAAAAAATTCTTTTCTACCTTGTTTCCTGAATTCTCACAGAATTTAGTAAAGAAAAATCCAGCTCTATTTTCTACATACAAAGATTGCAATAGATTTTCCATGTCAAATCCTCCCATGGTATCAATATCTGATATGGTTTTAACCTAGATAATAAAACAGAAGTCCATTATCAACCAAAAAACATTGTAATTTTTTAATAGTACTATACAAGTGGGTTCCATAAATTCTACCAGGCTGTCATTTCCCCATTGGACTTTGTGCTGTATTTTTGTACCAATATATGTAACTAATGCAGTATGTTTTCACCTCACTGTCATATGATTCATTTATGAAGCCAAACAGAATTCATTCTACTATAAACCAATGTGATTTCAAACTTGATGCTTGAATCGACATCCTGACCTCAATTATTTTCACATTTCAGGAACAGTGATACACCATTTGAGGAGTCTTCCAAATCTCTGTTGGTGGCCTCTTTCCTACATATTTACTGTTATTTTAGCCTTGAGGTGCTGCTACAAGAGGGTTATAAAAAGAACTATCTTCAAGGCCTCTCAGTGCTGCTCATTAACTGTCCTTAGGGGGTCCCTCTCTGGACAGTGTCACCCCACATGGGTCATGGCCTGCAGACCATAAAAGGCAGTATAAATTCTCATAAAACTCTGCTGTTTATGGCTTCTCTTCCAACAATGCTAGCAACTCGAGCACCATCCTTGAAACACGGAAAGTTATTTCCCCAAGCACAGGAGCAACTCCAAAATATGAAAGGGTATCTCCTATTCACATGAACTCCTTTTTACTTGGTTTGTGGAACTCAGACTTCTTGGTAATCTTAAGGCAAGTGTGGCATGAAAAATTTAGGGTTTAAGTAAAGCTCTTGCTCTGTTTGTCATACTGTCTCTCGGCCTCTCTTTAGCTGCCTGCTAAACAAATTCTGAGGTAAGAATTGAATGTTTTTATGAGGCTTAACTATCAGCATTTCAAACTAAAAAAAAACCACATTATTTTAGTAGGAAAAACAGTCCTAGTTAGAGTAAAAATAGACTCATTTTCTTAGAATAAAATAAAGAGTTACACAAACTTACAGCTAAGTATTCAGACTGTACTGGGGCTGCTGAGGTTTCTACTTCAAGAATAATCCTTAGGAGATGTGAAATTTTCATTTAGACCAGGTGCATTAAATCCATGTTGTAATACTCTGCCTTTTAAAAATTCTAGATTTTCAAAACTTAATTTCAAATATTATTTTATTAATAGTTAAACATTTAATAAAGGTGCTAAAGGGTGTTGTTTTGTGTCTGAGGTGTTATCATACCCAAACCAGAAGAGTTGTTTTTGTAATCAATGCAGTACAGGGCAGCATAGGACTACAAAAGGAAACACAGAAGAACTTTTTGTGTAAAAATCCTTTTTACAATGAAAAAATAAAATGTGTTGCTTAATTATGTTAAGTGAGATTAGCCGGTCACAGAAAGTGAAGAGTCATATGTTTTCTCTCATATGCAGAAGCTAGTGAGTAACCAGGATACCAGAGGGACTTCAGATGGAGAAACTCCAGTGGAGCCAGGGAGGTGGAGGTGGTCTGGGGGGCGGGGATCAATGAAGGAAACACTTCCGTTGACATTATACACATATGTGAGAATACAAATGTCCACCTCAATGCCCTGTACGGGGAAGGGGAGTGGGAAGGCCGGGAGGAAAGCCCCCAAGTGCTGCGTGCATGTGTGTCACCATCACTGTGAACTGCATTATGATGTGAGACTATAATGCACCAACAAAAGTATAAAAAACAAAAACTAAAATGTGTTGCTTAGTAGGGGAAATATGTAAATCAACTAACAATTATTAAGATCAGGGGACATTAATCAGTGAAATGAGAAATAGTGTTATTCAGTCCTCAAAAGACTTACCTTAGGTTCTTCTGTATACGTGTACCTTCTATCCAGGTGGGGCTTCAGACATTCAGAAATGTCAGTAAAAGATGTTAGGCGAATGACTTTTCTGCTTTCTGACACGTGCTTTAACCTAAATTATTAAAGGGATTGGAGCCAACTGATGAACAAGTTTTGAGCACTGTTGATACATACAGCACCAAAGAACTTCCTCAAAATGACAGAGAATCTATGACAAACATATAGTTAACAGCATACTTAGCAATGAAAGACTAAATGCTTTCTCCTCAAACTGGGACCAAGACAAGTATGTCTGCCCTTTCCACTTCTATGCAGCATTTTACTGGAGGTTCTAGTTAAGGCAATTTGGCAAAAAAAAGAAATGAAAGGTACCCTAATTGAAAAGAAAGAATTTGAACTGTCTGTATTCTCAGATAATATGCAGAGTCCACAAAAAAAAGTTCAGTAAGGTCACAGGATACCTGTTATATATACAAAACCACAACTGCATTTTTGTACACTAGCAATGAACAGTCCAACATTTCCAGTTGCAGTAGCCTAAAATACTTAGGAATAACTTTAACAAAATACTCTCCTAAATCCAGTCTTTTAACTATTTTTTTTGACTCACTCCAAATCATTATATGCAAACTTTTTTAAAAAGAATAATCTATGGAAGCCGGGCGTGGTGGTGCACGCTTGTAATCCCAGCATTCAGGAGGCTGAGACTGGAGGATCCGGGTTCGCAGCCAGCCTCAGCTACCTAGTGAGGCACTCCACAACTTAGTGAGACTTGGTTTCAAAATAAAGAATAAAAAATAGGACTGGGGGTATAGCTCGGAGGTAGAATGCCCCTGAGTTCAATCCCCAGTACCACAAAAAAAAAAAAAAAAAAAGAATAATCTATGGAATATTACTCTGCAATAAAAGAAACAAACTATGGATATTTGCAACAACTTGGATAGATCTCAAAGGAGTTATGCTGAATGAAAAATGTCAATCTCAAAAGGTTTCACACTTCATGGTCCCATTTATTTGACATTTTTGGAATGACAAAATTATAGAGATGGAGAGCAGATTAGTGATTGCCACTAGCTGGATGAAGAACAGCAAATGGTTATGGGTATCAAATGGTAGCACAAGAGATCCTTGTGATGAAACTACTTGTTATCTCAACTGTGGTGACAGTCTCACAAAAATCACCTGTGATAAAATAGTATAGAACTAAATACGTGAGCGCATACACACTCATACACACAAGTAAGTGCATATAAAACTGGTGACATCTGATAAGGTAGATGGATTGTATAAATATCAATTTTCTGGTTCTAATATTGTAAGATAATTATATAAGATATTGCTATTGGGGGATACTGAGTGGAGGGTATATGGGATTTCTGTATCATTTCTCACAATTACATGTGACCTACACTTATCCCCAAATAAAAAGTTAGGCCAGAGCTGGGGTAATCCCAGTCCTTAGGAAGCTAAAACAGGAAGATTGCAGGTTTGAGGCCAGTCTTAGTAACTTAGCAAGACCCTCAGCAACTGAGTGGGACCTTGTTCAAAATAAAAAATAAAAAGGGTGTACCTACCTTGGAGACAGAATACCCCTGGGTTCGATCTCCAGTACCAAAAAAAAGTTAAGCTGAGTTTGGTGGCATATACCTGTAATCCCAGTACTTGGGAGGCTAAGACAGAAGGATCTTAGGTTTGAGACCAACCTCAGCAACTTAGGGAGACTCTTAGTAAACTAGCAAGACCCTGATCCAGAACAAAAAAGAATAAAAAGGACTGAGGATGTAGCTCAAAGGTAGAGTGCCTTTTGTAGTCCCCAGTACTACAAAAAAAAAAAAATTAAAACAAGAATGCTCTATGCTAATTGGTTCATCATCTTCACCTTCAAAATATTCTTTTAGCTACTGCTGGGCATGGTGGCACACACTTGCAATCCCAGTACTTGGGATGCTGAGACAGGAGGAATGCAGGTTCGTGGCCAGCCTCAGCTACTTAGTGAGGCCCTGTTTCAAAATAAAGAATAAAAAATAGGACTGGGGGTGTAGCTCAGAGGTAGAATGCCCCCAGGTTCCATCCCCAGTTCTGCAAAATAAATAAATAAATAAATAAAAATACATACATACATATATATTCTCCTAGTTGCTGTCATTGGGCTTCTGACTTTGGAAATTTATTTTTGTAACCTTATCAATAATTTTGTCCACTTTCTGCTATCAACAAGAATACTTTCCAACATTTAATATTCTCTTGAAATTCTTCCTTCCCTTGGCTTCCATGATACCACCCTCTCCTATATTCACATTTCTGATGGCTCAGAATGCTCTGTCTTGGCCTTCTCTTCTGACTCCTTTACTGTAAAGCTTGATAACTGCATTCTTGCTGCTCTACACATTCATTCTCTCTCATGATCATCCCACACATGCCCACAGCTTCAACTGCCTCCTAAAGTGTAGTGCTTCCCAAATCTATTCATCGCTGACCTCTTTCCTAGGCTCCACACCTATATTTTGGACATGTGTCCCAATATATATCCTCATGTGGTTTTAAATTTCTTTATTGAGATATGATTTATATTTTCAACACAAGATAATATTTTTGTTGGCAAGTATGTTGAGAAATTTGAACCCAATAGAGTTTTATCTCATCTTTCATGAGCATCTTAGGCTCTATATTCAACAAATACTATTTGAACACGTACTATGTGTCAGACACTTACTTGACACTACAGCACTTGCCTAGGCAGTGCCCCAATCAATTTCATCATGCACCTCCTCCAATCCTGCTTTTCTTCCCTCCCTCCCTCCATCCACCTTCCTCCCTCCATCTTTTCTTTCTTTCCTTTTTTGTTTGCAATACTGGGGTTTTAACCCAAGAGATACTCTACCACTGATTTACATTTCCAGGCCTTTTTACATTTTGAAACAGTCTAAGTTACTGCACACTATCTGTTATAGTTATATATAAAATGTGTCCCCTAAAGAGCTCATTTATAAAAATGTTTGGAGCTGATGTAATCGAGTCATGAGGGTCGTAATGTCAATGGATGTATCTGGGTAGGGTATGGCTGGAGGTGGGTCCCTGGCGGTGCGGCCTTGAGGATCATGTAGATGGTTCCTCCTCCCCCTGCTCTCTCACTTCCAGCCTCCATGATGTGAGGAGCACAGCCCAACTGCTCTTCTTCTCACCGCCTCCCACCACCATGCCCTGAGATCCAGGGTCCCCGGCCTCACAAGCACTGAGTCCAAAACCATAAGAAAATAAATCTTTCCTCTAGTTACATGGTCAATCTTTTAGATTATAGCTGTAAGAATGCCAATCAGAACACTGGCCTAACATCTGTGATCCTCCTTCTTCAGCCACCCAAATACTGGGATTGTGCCACCCTTTGATTTTCCTCTTTCTGAACAGAAAGTTCACAGAAATTAATGTAAAAGGGGTTCTTAAACATATGAAAAAAGTTTTTTGTACAGTTCATGAAAGGGTAGATACTAGAGGTACCATCTCTTTAAGATTACTAATATCTAGAATTCTACTCTAATGTACAGTATGTATAGCAAGTATAAGTCTCTAATATATATAACTTAAATACAAGAACCTACATTTAAAAATCAGCATACTAATTTTCAATTTCTATTTAATTTTTTTTTGTGTGTGTGTGTGTGTGTGGTACTGAAGATTGAACCCAGGGGCATTCTACCTCTAAGCTATACCCCCAGCCCTATTTTTTATTCTTTATTTTGAAACAGGATCTCACTAAGTTGCAGAGGGCCTCACTAAGTAGCTGAGGCTGGCTGTTAACCTGTGATCCTCCTGTCTCAGCCTCCCAGGTACTGGGATTGCAAGCATGCGCCACCACGCCTGGCTTTAATTTCTATTTAATATAAAAATTCTTTGAAAATATTACCATTGCAGAAAAGTACTTGACACACAAAGAGTTGTACCTACCCTTTTTCAATCCCATCATCCTTAGGGGAAACTGCAAACAAAGATTCAATCTTCAAAGATTTTTGAGTTGCTGTTTTTACACTAGGTAATTTTGGGGGAGCTTGAGAAGGGTGTAATGAACTGAATTCTTCTTTCTAAACGTGATAAGACAATGAACAAAATCAAAAGTGAGAAAAAGTTTTAAAAGGAGAGGAAATAAAGCATAGTTCAGTACATGTACCTCAATTTTGTTTTGAACACGCAAGTATTTCTTCTCCTACTCCACCTCCTACCATGTCACCCATTAAAATAGAAATTTTCTCTTTCCCCAAACCTCAGTTTTATGAAACCAACAGGTGAAACCCAAGAGCCATTTAAATTATAAGAAAAGAATAGCCAAGAGCCAGGTGTGGTAGTGCATGCCTGTAAACCTAATACTTGAGAGGCTGAGACAAGAAGATTGCAGATTCAAGGACAGTCTCAGCAAGTAGTGAGGCTCTCATCAACCTAGCGAGACCCTGTTTCAAAATAAGAAAATAAAATAGGGCTGAGGGTGTATCTTGTAGATAGAATGCACCTGGGTTCAATCCTCAGTGCCACACACACACACACACACACACACACACACACAAAGAAAAGAATAGCCAAAGGCTTGCATATCCTGACCCCCATCACTTAAAGGAGACTGTGTGTGACAGGGTAGGAGGGTCCCAGGCAGGGAAATGAAACAAGGACATCCTTGGTCCATAAAAAGCGATCTGTATCTTAATAGCACTATAATCTTCCGTTCTTGGACATTGTATTTTCATGGCTATTTTTCCCATTCTTAGAAGTACTTTATGGTAGAGAAGAAAATGGTAGCTCAGAGGAACCCACAATACTGTAGCAGTTCCCCAAGAGTGAATTAAAACATCATTTCTGCAGAGGCAAATAGAAAGACAGTGGGAAAACTCTGGTAGGCAACTCACAGAGTTAGCAACCAAGTGAAACTAAAAAATACTGGGTTCTAGAATAGAAAGACAATTAATAAAAGGAATAGATGGAGCTGCCAGGGGCACAGTAGCTTAATGGGGTAGGGGAAATTCACATATGTTTTAATAATTCGGAACACAGCATAATATTAAACAACACTCAATAAATGAAAGGTACCATGGGAGGCTGGGTTTACAATTAAACATATAACATACAAAGAATAAAATTTATAGAAAATGAAAATAGAATTGTAGGTGGAAAAAGGGTGTTTAGTGGGTACAGAGCCAGATTTGCATGATGGGAAAATTCTCATCATTTATTTCACAAAATTGTGGACAATCTTAACACAACTGAACTGTACACTTAAAAATGGTTAAGATGGTAAATGTTACATTATGTGATTTTTACAGCAATAATTAAAAAAACTAAGTATCATATAGAGAAATGTCTAAGAGTGTTTGAGCTTGCTGGCTTGGGTGTAATCTAGGAGAATAGCCAAAAGGTAAATAATGGGGGGAAACTGACAAAAGGGCAAGTAGAATTGAGGAGGAAGAGAGCAGGGTAAAAACTCTGCTGTGTCACAACTCTGATGGTGGTCACACACTGCATACATATGTCAAAATTTGTAGAACTATACATTTAAAATCAAAATTTGTAGAACTATACATTTAAAAGAGTATCTTTTACTTGTATATGTTATATCTTAATTTTTAAAATAGGAAAAATAAAAGTGTTGAGTGTGATTTCTTAGGAGTGTTTCCTGCAAGAAGGGATAGAGTGAGACCAGAGCACATTGTCCGACTAGAGAGCATCAAGGATGACACATGGAGTTGGTTCTTAGGAAGCCAAACAAAGGCAGCAGGGAACTCATGTTTCCACCACTTCTTCATGTAAGCCAATCTCTTCCCACTCCTTTGGCACTGTTCACTTATTCAAGGTCCTTTTCATAACCATATCACTTGTTTTCCCTCCCCTTACCTCTCAATTTGGTATTATTGTTTGTACAAATGTTTACACTGTCAGATGGCATGGTTACTGCACCACACCTCCAAGATGTGTGTTTACCTAGTGACTGTGTCTCCAAGAGTGAACTAGGAGGATTAATCAGTGCAGTGGCATATGATAAGTCCACAAGATGCAAAGGTGATCAGGAAGAAATCAAAACAATGGATAAAACACAGGTGTGCTAAAGTAACACTAAGTCAAAGAGCAGTGCCGAGAAGAGCAGCAAGAACTCATCAGGAAGGGAGCCGGTTAGAAATGCAAGCCCTTGAGCTCCATCCAGACCTACAGTCCTAACCTCCGGTGGACTCCAGGAATCTGTTGAAGCAAAGTCTCTGGGTGCCACTTAGGTATGCCAAAGCTTGAGCATCACCAGCCAGTCTCAATGCTTCCCACATGACAAATGCAGATACTAAAATGAGCCTTTAATATTCAAGCAGGGTTGAGAACCTCAGTTCCAAACCAACTCCCTGATTTTCAGTGACCCTGATGAATTCCAGATCAATTAAATCAGTCTTAAAGGTGGGACCCAGGCATCGGTTATGTTTTAAAAGTTCTCCAAGTGACTTCTAATATGTATGTAGGGTTAAGAAACCACCCATAGAGAAAAATTATAATGTCTCTCCAGCTCTAAAATGCTACTTGTAGATGTAAAACCTGTTTCTAGCTGCACAATTCACAATAGCCAAACTATGGAAGCAGCCAAGATGTCCATCGACAGATGAATGGTTACAAAACTATGGGATATGTACACAATGGAATTTTACTCAGCCATAAAGAAGAATAAAATCATGTTCTTTGCAGGGAAATGGATGCAACTGGAAAACATTATGTTAAGTGAGATTAGCCAGTCACAAAGAGTAAAGAAGCATATGTTCTCCCTAATATGCGGATGCTAGGGAGAAGATGGGACATAAGAGGGTCTCCAGATGAAAAAGGAGAAACCCTAGATAAGCAAAGAAGTTGACTTAACTGAAGGTGATGGACTGGGGGTGGGGGTGGGGACATCCTAAGGCACATGATGTACTTACACAACTCTATCAAGGTCACTCACTGAACTGAACCAGAGGGGGAGGGAGGGCGAGGAGCGGGGTGGGAATTTGGGGAAGGGGTCAAATGAGAAATGTTTGCACATATGTCATTATCAATTTGTACCTAACAATGATGTATGCTTACAATACACGAATTATTACAATAAATAAAAAAAAAACTGTAATGTACATCTTCCTGCCTTTAAAACAAGATATCTTAGCCAGGTGTGGTGGCGCATGCTTGTAATCCCAGTACTTGGGAGGCTGAGATAGGAGAATCGCAGGTTAACAGCCAGCCTCAGCTACTTAGTGAGGCCCTCCATAACTTAGTGAGACCCTGTTTCAAAATAAAGAATAAAAAATAGGGCTGGGGGTATAGTTTGGAGGTAGAATGTCCCTGTGCTCACTCCCTAGTACCAGAAAACAAAAAACAAAAAACCCAGGATATCTTGAATATGATGTAATCTTTTGGAAAAGTTGTGTGTGACTATGGCCAATAACAGTCTGCATTTTGTGATACTTTTAAAAGCAACGAAGATTAATTAAGCTCTTTACTACTGAACTGAAGGTTTTACCTACAGTTATTTCATCTCTGTGCCAAAATATGCAGGGTTATTTATTCTCTATAAAGTTAATTTTTCTTCTCTTTACAGATACTTTTATCTTTTTGTACTATCTTATTCTTCCTTGTGTAGTGAAAGCTCACTACCTCTCATTCAGCTGTTGTTACTTCATGCCAGGCACTATCCTAGGCACTGGGGATAAGCAGTTAACAGAGGAAAATCCCTTATATTCTAATAAAAGGACAAACGAAACAATCAGCCAAATAACATGGTTATAAATACAATAAAGCAAAACTAAGTGAGGCAAAGGATGCAGATGGAGATGGGGGGTGCTATTCAACATAAGTATGCTTAATAGAAAAGTCAAGGATTAAGTGATACTTAAGTAGACTTAGAAAGTAAGTGATGGGGGAGCCACGTGGGCATCCAGAGGAATAATCTGGAGGGGGCAGGCTGTGAAGCTCTGGGAGTTTTGCTCTAAATAATCAAAGAGGAGCAAAGGGGTGGAATAAGTTAGAGAAGAGTGGTAGGAAACGAAGTCAAGAGGATGGCAGGGGTCTGTACAGCTGTGCAGACCTTGAATTTTATTCTGAGTGCAAGAGGAGGTCAATGGAGAATTTTGAGCAGATGAATGACTTTTTTTTTTTTTTTTTTTGGTAGTAGTACAGGGGTTTGAACCTAGAGGCATTCTACCTCTGAACCACACCCTGAGCCATATTTTATTTTTTATCTTGAAACAGGATCTCACTAAGTTGCTGTGGGTCCTGATAAGTTGTTGAGGCTGGCCTCAAACCTTTGTTCTTCCTAAGTACTGAGATTACAGGCATGTGCTACCAGGCCCAGCATGATCATGTGTTTTGAAAGGATTACTTGGGCTGATTGATGGAGAACAGATTTTATGTTTTCTTGTTTCCTCCTTGTGGCAGCATGTACATAAGTAACTACTATTCCAACAAACAGAGCTTATGATGAAACCAATGAAAGTATCAGTGTACAAACATGTAAGTGTGGATATTTAATCAAGCATCAAATTCCACCCTACCTGGACCTCAGACACATGCGGAATACAAGATTTAGGTCTTAATGGCAAGAGAGTGGCCATTTGTGGAAAAGGATCAATATCCTTCCTTGGTTTCTCTTGACGGAGGTGCCAGAATTTCAGTTCAGCACTAGCATACTTTGTTGTGGCTGTATGTGTAACACAAAATCGTGGTGCCCTGTTTATTGGAAAAACAAATTTAAGTTTAAAGATACTAAGAGTTAACTAAACAATAAGTCTCAAAAATCAAAAGCCTACAAAATATGTAACAGCCATGCTCACAATTATCAATCTTACTATATCCCTTTTCTAATAATTTCTATTTCTTTTTCTGTTGTCCAGCTTTGAAAAATATTTTTCTATACATCAACTGCCTGAAATCCTATCCACTCAGATAAAAAATGCAATATGCATTGGAAAAAATTATGTTCAAATTATTATCTACTGGATAAGAAAAATAAATTTATACATAGATGAATTTTAAATAACGTATTTTCTAGTAAAATATACAAAAATATACTGTGATAGTTTTAAAGCAGTTTAGTATTTATAGTACCAAATTGGTAGAATGAAATTAACATTTTAAAATATATAAACATTTTTATAACACTCAAGTATGCTACTGAAGTGGGTTATGATTCATATTATCTATTTAAAGTCTTAAATTTGAAGCTAAGAGTTAATTTTACAACAATTTTTATAAATGAAAAACCAACTCTACTGCCAGAAACCTAGGAGAAAGAATGTCTGGCACAATATCAAGGCCACACTTAATTGGATGGATATCCTGGTACTCAGTCTGTGGGTTAACTCTTTATTGTATATAAGGTTAACTCCAGCTGTCAAGGCCTGCAACTAATTGTTTCTTGGATCAGGTTTTCCTCCAGATGCCAAATGACCAAGGACTAATTCCTATTCCATATTGCAGAGCCTAGTAGAAAATTACTTCCCTTTATAATAGCAAGAAGGTAGATATCTTTCCAATGTGAACACAGGTTAGGCATGGAAGAGAATCCAAAGTCCATTATTAGTTTAGGATCAAAAGCATCCTGCATAATCTGTGTGGTTATTCTATACTACATTTCAGAACTTTCACTTTGCAGACTTGGAAATATAAAAAATTACTTCTTATTTGCATGTCAACCAGTAAGTGGGCATATCTACAAGACTCTTATCAAATAAATCATATATGTGATGGCCAGGAAATCTAGGTGCCTAATTTTCTAATTCACATCACTAAAATATACTCATGTGACTCCATATGACCATATGTGACTCATATGACCATACTGGCATAATTTTATACTCTTTTTTCATTCATATAGCCACTATGTGAATTCATCTAATATTATGGGACATTTCACAGTGAATCCTAAGCTAGTATTATAAGCAAGCTAGTATTACTTTGGTGCTGCCATTATACAAGTTCTCATGTACACTGCTTATACAAGTATAACCACCAAGGATCTATTTCCTGTGTGTGTGTGTGTGTGTGTGTGTGTGTGTGTGTGTGTGTGTGTGTATGTGTCCAATGTAATAACAAAAACCTGTAAATAATTTTAATGTCCTTCAATGGAGATAGTCTATCCATATAATGGAATGTGCCTTAGAAATTTAAAAAAAAAAAACTATTGACACACATAACTTAAATAGGTCTCAAGAGAACTGTGATGAATTTAAAAAGCTAATGCAAAGCCGGGCATGGTGATGCAAGCTTGTAATCCCAGTACTTGTGAGGCTGACATCAAAGGATCTGGGTTAGGGGCCAGCCTCAGCTACATAGTGAGGCCCTCTGCAACTTAATGAGACCCTGTTTCAAAATAAAGAAAAAAAAGTAGGATTGGAGGTGTAGCTCGGAGGTAGAATGCCCCTGGGTTCAATCCCCAGTACCGAAAAAAAAAAAAAAAAAAAAAAAAAAAGCTAATGCAGCCAAGCGTAGTGGCGCACGCTTAGGCTGAGACAGGAGGATCCAGGTTCACGGCCAGCCTCAGCTACTTAGTGAGGCCCTCCACAATTTAGTGAGACCGTGTTTCAAAATAAAGAGAATAAAAAATAGGACTAGGGGTGTAGCTCGGAGGTAGAATGCCCCTGAATTCAATCCCTAGTACCGCAATAAATAAATAAATTAAAAGCTAATGATAGGAATTACATATTATAAAGTTTCATTTATTTGTAATTTCCAAAAGTTAGGGAGAGAAGGAGGAGGAGGGGCATGATTCTCAGAGAACAGTACAAAGAATGTTTATGGTAATGTAGCTGCGGTAGCACATGCATGAATCTATGAATGATAAAAATGGCATAGAAGTAAATGTACATACACATACAAGTGAGTATTTAAAACCAGTGAAATATGAAAAAGATGAGTATAATTTATGAATGTTAATTTCCTCATTGCAATATTGTACTACAGCTATGAAAGATGTTACCATTGAGAGAAACTGGATGAAAGGCATGCTCTTTGTATTTTTTCTTACTACTGGATATGAATCTACAGTTATCTTAAAACAAAAAGGTTAATTAAAAAAAGTTTCCCCTATCTAAGCAATGTTTTATTAAGCTTAATGTTTTACTATGTTAGGTGGTATATACATAGGTACCCATTATAGTTTATATCTTTCTATATGTCTTAAATATCTAAGAATAATTTTTTTAGAAGAAAGACAAGAACAGCACACTATACATAAAAATGTCCAGAGCATGTAAGTAATCTGGAATACCTAGATGGGAGACGATGATGAGGAAGTAGACAAGGAACAAATCATCATTACCTTATTTGCTAATTTAAAAAATCTGAGCTTTACAATGAAACTTTTGGGGGCAACCAGTGAAATTTAAAGCAGATAAATGGCACAGTCAGATCCAAAGTTAAAAGATATAATCTGGTCATTTTAAATTTCCATAAATTATATACCTATAAAACAAAAGGTATAATTCATAACTAGCTTAAGAAAAGTGAAAGTAAAAAACTTCAATTCACATTATTTTTCTTACCAATATAGAAGTAAAGGTTTTACAACCTCAGACTGGATATTTTTTAAATGTTCCTCAGTCCACTGAGATCCATCTAACAATTTAAATTTTGATAAGATTTCTGCAGAAAGGTAGTAATCTCCACTGCTTACCAGATAGCATTTTTTCATCTTCTCAAGATGTCTGAAATAAAATACATACCTACATATACATACAAATCAATACAATACTTTACTACCCAAATGTAAACGCAAGACAAATGGTGAGCTATCTCAAAACCAACACTGATTTACAAATAGTGAACTATCTCAAAACTAACACTGATTTACCTGAATACCAAATATTTTTGTGGAGTTAAAGAAGATTTCTCATAATTATGGGAATGAGAAGGGCATTTGTGGTAATCTAAATGGCCTAGCACAAATGTCCACATCCTCACCTCCAGAATTTGTTATCTTACATGCTCAGAGATTTTGCAGATATGATTAAATGAAGATGGAAGGAGATTATCTTGGATTATCTGGGTGGTCTCAATGTAATCACAAGAGTCTGTTAAAGAGAGAAGAAGGAGGGACAGAGTCATAAAGAAGTGAGGACAGATGCAGATGTCAGGGAGAAGATGCCCTTCTCACAGCTTCGAAGCTGCTTCTGAGCAGATAAGGAAACTATGGACAAGACAAGGACTTGTCCACATATACCCTAAAGTAGCATCATCTTAAGATTCTTAGACTTATTTAACCTACAATATATGAAGCCAGCCAAATGAAGACCTGAGTCTCAAGCCGAGCATGGTGGCGCACACTTGTAATCCCAGTACTTGGAAGGCTGAGACAGTTGGATTGCAGGTTTGCCACCAGCCTCAGCTACTTAGTGAGGCCCTCCACAACTTAGTGAGATCGTGTTTCAAAATAAAGAATAAAAAATAGGACTGGAAGTGAAGCTTGAAGGTAGAATGCCCCTGGTTCCACTCCACAACTTAGTGAGACCCTGTTTCAAAATAAAGAATAAAAAATAGGGATGGGGGTATAGCTCCGAGGTAGAATACCCCTGAGTTCAATCCCCAGTACCACAAAAAAAAAATCTAAGTAGAATAATTTTAGAGCAGTTCTATAATTTGGGGGAAGAAACTTTCTGCAAACACAAATAGCTGCTATTATTAGTACCAGAAAGCTATGAAATCAGAAAACTTGTAATAATTTATTATTATAAAATAAATTTTATTATTATACTCCTTCAAAAGTATAAATTATATTTTTATATTTATTTTAGACTTTCTGCCTGAACCCAAGCAAATATTCTAATTTGTTTAAAAAGTGATTGAAATATAAAATATATAAATACCTTTGATGTCTTCCAGGGTCCTTAAGAACTTTTAACCTCTCAATATCCATCCATAACCACCAAAATCTCTCTCCTAATGTGCCCTTGATAAATTTCTTAAATCTTTCAAACTCTTTTCTGTTGCCAATGTCATAAGTTCTATGAGACATACACCAGTCAGCCCTGGTCTCAGATCCAATGCTCTCACTCTTTGAACTTAAACTTGTTTTTTCTAAGATCTCTTCTGATTTTTCCTTTATGGATGGGACTGGTTCTCTTAAAAATCTATTATCAAAGACAGGCTCAAGAAAATCATCAAACACCACCTGTCCTACAGTGTTGAAGTCTATATCCTCTGGGTCTTCTCTAATTGGTCTTCCAATTATTTTCTGAATGGCTGTTCTCAGAATAAATTGTATAAACAAGTTTAAAAATTCTTCACATGATGAGAAATACAATGTCAGGCGTTCATCAACTGCATTCTCTTGCTTTTCAAGGTACATCCTCAGAAGAGCTTTAGAAGGAGTGTCTTTTAGAGATATAGATCCTTGTTCCTCTTCTTCAAATTCAGAAATTAATTTAGATGGGCCCTTTTTTGTCCTGGGATGAATTCCATCATCAAAGATAGAACTCTCTGTATTAAATCATAAAAGGCTATTAGGTTAGATATGAGCACAAAGTTTTTATTATTAAACAAATGCTATAGAAACTATGTGACAAAAGAATTTATCACAGGGAGTGATGTATGAACCAGTATTTTCAGAAGGATTCTGAAGCCACATTTGGAACCAGTAGGAAAAAAATCTGCCAACAGAGATTAACCTTTTCTTTCCTGAACATGGCAGGGAAGAAGGGTGGCAGATGGACTAAATATTTGATATTCCTAACACAGGAATATTGAAAAATACATTATATGCTGTGTGTGTGCGTGTGTGTGTGTGTGTGTGTGTGTGTGTGTGTGTGTGTGTATTACTGGAAACTGAACTCAGAGGCATTCTACCTTTAAGATATATCCCCAGTCCTTATTTTATGTTTTGTTTTAAAATAGGGTCTCTCTAGGCTGCTGAAAGTCTCACTACTTGCTGAGACTGTCCTTGATCAGTGAACTTCACATCTCAGCCTCTCAAGTACTGGGATTACAGGTGTGTACCACCACACCCAGCTATTATACACTTTTAAAATATAATTTTCAGATTGACATAGAATGACAAAATATAAGGGTCAAATATATCATATGTATATTAAGCAGTTATATCAATATTTTATGTTGTAAAATAAAGGAAAATTAGCTGCCATAGATGATGATCTGATCAAAGCAGAACTGAAGTCAACATCATGAATTTTTAAAAATTCACTATAAGAAAGATTCAAATACTAACATACTTGCAACCTATCATTAAAGTTACAAAATAATACAAGGTATGTATGAAAGTTTGTAAATGGATTATTTGTACACTTTTTAAACATATATCATATTTAGCTCCTATTTTCCCTCTCTTTCAGAAACTAGTGAAATGTCAGGTGTCAGCACCAGCACTTCACATAGAGGAAATACCACCAATCAAGTAACTTCTATCTGTACTCACTTTCAGTGGCCATCTTCTTAGTTATTAGGTTTCCAATCTGAGTATGCTAAAAAGATTTCATTATAATTTTTATTGAAAATATATGTATATCATCTGATGTGGTGGCAGATGCCCAAAATCACCAAGTACTGAGGTTACAAGCCTGTACCACCATGCCCAGCAAAAAGACATTTACTAACCGCAGACTAGGTACCAAGCACTAGACTTGGCATCTTCTATGCATTTAGTATATATCATTAGTCCAGTCTTATAGATGAGAAAAGCAAGACTCTCAGAAGTGGAATAACTCATCAAGAATCACAATTCCACTTTCACTAACTTGCCTCTCAAAAAACAGCAGTAAGTGCAGTAAAGGCAAGGGCTAGATGGCTAAGTTTTTCTCCCCAACCACTAAGTTATGTCCTGTAAGATTAGAACAAACCAGATGGGTGTGGTGGCACACGCCTATAATTTCAGTACCTGGGAGGCCTAGACAGGAGGATAGCAGGTTCAAGGACAGTACCAGCAACTTAGTGAGACTCTCAGCAATCTAGAGAGATCCTTTCAAAACAAAACAAAATATTTAAAAAGGGTCAGGGGTGTATCATGGAGGTAGAATAAATATCTCTGGGTTCACTCCCCCTGCCACAAAAGAAGGAGAAGAAGGAGAAGGAGAAGAGGAAAAAATAAGATTAGAACAAACAATGAAAGACTTAAAGAGGATCTCTGAGGTCATTCTTTTTCCTTTCGACTTACCAGAAATAGATGAAATAACTGGTGTATCAGTTTTGTTGTGGGATATACAAATGGGTGATGAAAAGGTGCATACTGTGTTCTGACTTTGTTTTGCTAGTGCAAACCAATCTTTTGTTTGAGTGTAGGAGGCCTAGGAAGAAAGGGGTATATTAATTTAGCATAAGATAAATAGTACTCTTTCCAACCACATTCCTGGACAAATCATTATAATAATATTCAATTTAGCAGTATAGAACATAAAAGAAAAAATATTCTATTAAAAAAAGAAAATTGTACTATATTTTCATTAGCCAAGAGAATAATAGGAAGGACATTTCAATCCAGATTCTTTAATATTAGATAACCAGGGAAAAATGATCACAATACTCATCAAATTCTTTTCCACTCTTATTCTCAGGCCATTGTTGATCAAAGCAGGACATAGAACCCTACTTCCTGTATTCACCAGATTCATGATTCCGTTGATGCATCTTTTGCTAGCTGTTTCCCATTTACAACTTTTCCAACTGTGTCATGTCCCCAATTCTGTCTGACCAGGCTCAATTAGTTTTTTTGTTTGTTTGTTTGTTTGTTTGTTTGTTTGTTTTTGGTACTGGAGATTAAACCCAGGGGCATTCTACCTCTGAGCTACATTCCCAGACCTAATTTTTATTCTTTATTTTGAAACAGAGTCTCACTAAGTTGCGGAGGGCCTCACTAAGTAGCTGAGGCTGGCTGCAAACCCGGATCCTCCGGCCTCAGCCTCCCAAGTACTGGGATTACAACGGGCTCAATGTTTTTATCCTTCCCTCCACCCTGGTGTGACAGAGACTCTAAGCACCACTGGGAACCTCTGCATGCTCAGCTGCCCCTTTGCCTTAGACTCAGGTAGGTTTTGTTTTGTTTGATGGTAGTGGTGGCAGTGGTATAGGGCTTGAACCCAGGAACACTCTACCATTGAGTTATATCCCCAGCCCTTGTTTGTATTTTTATTTTGAGACAGAGTTTTGCTAAGTTGCTGAGGCAGGTCTTGAACTTTCAATACTCCAGCCTCAGGCAGGTCTTGAACTTTCAATCCTCCAGCTTTAGTCTCCGAGTCACAGATGTGGCCACTGTGTCCAACTTATACTCAGTTTTCACAACTGTTTGGATTGGATGCTTCCTGAAGCTTGATCCCCATCTCACCTGCCCCAAGATACAGCCTTCAGTTTTTCCTTTGCTTTGTGTAACCCCAAGCCAGCTGAACCTTAACTTCTAGAACCCAGCCATAAGAAGCTCCTATCCCAGCTTTCCTGGGAAAATCCCTTTTCCTGCCTCTCTCAGTAACATCCTCTCCTATTTTTCCTAATGAGTCTAAGTGGTTTAACAGGAACAGAGAAGGGAGTATCCAGCATTCCTCTTATTTCTCCCTTCTCCAACTGTCAGCTGGTGGCATTCACTTCTGTGAGTGAGGTGGGGCTCAAGTGGAAGAGACAGTATACCCTGTCTATTATTCAGAATTAGCAGGGCCAGACAGTCCACACGATAAGAACAAAGCAGGAAAGCAAAAGGAGAGGTGCCCTCTGTGTAGCCACTACCCGTTGTAGAAGTAAGGTTCTCCTCAGTGCACAAAAGCTTTAAGAGATAAGCCAGGCGTGGTGGCGCACGCTTGTAATCCCAGCATTTGGGAGGCTGAGACCGGAGGATCCGGGTTCCCGGCCAGCCTCAGCTACCTAGTGAGGCACTCCGCAACTTAGTAAGACCCTGTTTCAAAATAAAGAATAAAAAAAAATTAGGGCTGGGGGTGTAGCTTGGAGGTAGAATGCCCCTGGGTTCAATCCCCAGTACCACAAAAAAAAAAAAAAAAAAAGCTTTAAGAGACTAAGTCACTTTTATCCCCTTTCTTTTCAAACCAAGTAACTTATTATTAATTATAGATTCATTTAACATTCACTTATTGAGCCTCTGTTCTTCGAAGCAGCATCCTAAGTACTGAGAAGAGGCCAAAATAATTGAAGAATGCTCAAAGAATTGAGAAAGACTAATAATTAAGGGTCCTTCCTATTTCAACTACACAAAAAGGATAAAGGAGTAGAGAACAGGGGAGAAAGAAACCAGTCATCAGCTAATTATTCCGCTTGAAGCTTTTAAGAGATGGGTCAATTGTTCATGTTTAGAGGCTATAACTAAAGGCTCAAAGAAACATTACCAATTATCATAAATGTCAATTTTTACCTATAGCTGTGGTTTAAATAATTTAAGGACCCAAAGAAATGTGAATCCTAAAAGTTCAAAGGCTATGAAAAATGGTAATATATAGTTAAAGTAACAATCAAATGAACAGAAATGAGTTTTTTTTTAAGAAAATAGTAAAAGTAAATTTGCTTGGATTTTTACTCCCTATATTTGGTTAAATTCACATGTAAGGAGTCGTAAATTATTCTCCTTAAATCAATGCTCCCTTTGCATGTTTATTGGTCTCAATTATCAGTACATATTTTATAATGTTCCTGGCATTTCTGTAATATATAAATTAAGAGAAAAACTAAGTACTTAAAAATAAGTGTAACAAACCAGGTGTGGTGGCGCATGCTTGTAATTCCCGTACTTGGGAGGTTGAAACAAGAGGATTTGGGTTAACAGCCAGCCTCAGCTATTTAGTGAGGCCCTCCACAACTTAGTGAGACCCTGTTTCAATATAAAGAATAAAAAATAGGACTGAGGTGTAACTTGGAGGTAGAATGTCCCTGGGTTCAATCCCCGGTACTGCACACACACACACACACACACACACACACACACACACACACACACAAAAGTATAACAGAAAAGAAAATCTGCCTTTAGTACATCACTAAGTAAATTCAGCAGAAATAATGGAATTGGTATAATTTTTAACATTTTTTACAAATATCACTGATAGAGATGCCTCAGCAACAAAATTCACTAGGAGCTACACATGAAAAAACAAAAACAAAAAACGTTGAAGTAACATCTATCTATTCCAACACATATGGCAAAGAGGTTTCCTCTTGTCTGACATCTTTGATCAATTGGAAGGACCTGTCCAGAATACTCTGTTAAAAGGAATTTGGAGTCAAGTCCTAGAGCAGAAGAAAACCTGTCACAATTGATTAGCAATGTCTGTCATAAATGGAGACTAAGAGAGCAGCAGCACATGGGCCACATATTTGCCATTCCTATTTTGTATGTAATTGTGTATCAGAAGTGAGTGTGTTGCCAGAGATAAGAGCTGATAATTAGAGGTCAAAAATCAAACAACAGTTTTCATCATGCTGTGACAATATGAAGAAAAATTTGATTCCAGGTTCCATCTCTTCAAATGCACTTATCTAACCCCACATTTCTGCAATCATGGAGGACAAAATTATCTCATAGCAGTTGAACAGTAATGGATTTTACTACTAAGGAATTATTTAAACAATAGAAAGAAGAGCAAATTTATCATCTTTTTGAACAAAAGTAACAAGAATTCAGGGTGGTGGGGAGAGGCACCAAGTGTTGTGTGCATGTATGTCAATGTCAACATGATTTACATTATGATGCAAGACTATAATGCACCAATAAAGCATATTAAAAATAAAATAAAGATGAAAGGAAAAAATAACTGAATCCAAATAACAATTTTGGAATGCACAAAGAAACCATGTGTAACAGACTTTACTCTTGCTCCCTAGATGATATCGAGCATGTTTTTCAACCTTGCTTTTGTTACTTCTGATATGTGAAAATAATATTTCTAGTTGCATTTTATGTGAAAGAGTGCAGACCAAACAAGTGAGCATAAATCCACAGGAAGTACTGTTAAGTCAGCTTTAAAAGTATTTGAAATACTTTTCCTTATACATGCCTCAAAAACAAAAGGTTTCATTGAAGTGCAAGTCACAAAAAATATTCATACTTTTACCTCGCCAAGAGAAACGTAGAACTTTTTCAGAATTATAAGATTGTCATCTTCCTTAGGAGGAGGTGGTGGAGTAGGTGGTTTTTTCAGGACCCAGGGAGCAAATGTTGTACCTAATGTGAAATTCATACCTGATTGGCTCCATCTTACTTGTGAGACCAATTTGGCTAACCTGCATTGCAGAAATTATAAATTTTGAAATAAGTTTCAAATATGGTAGAATTCAGAAAAAAAAGAAACCTAAAATTTTACTTAGTGTATTGAAACCAATCCCTCATCCTAGCTCTGTGGGTTGATTCTCCTAGGCTCTGCTGAAATTAATGACTTATTCATAGAACTATTCATCAATTAATATTTTAAATTTATTTTTATTTTTAAAATGATTGTTTTGAACAAACATCAAATTTTAATAAAATGTCAGGATGTTTAGGTATTTATACTTTAAAATTCATGGAACATTAAAGGAAAAACTTAGTCCTTATACTTATATTCAATCTTTTTAATGTCATATTAACATTCATTTGTAAATACCTGCACATAGATACCATTATCACCAATAGATAATTTAAAAAGTATAATGATAGAGAAGTACAACTGAAGTACATTTATTAGGTAGTTTTTCTGTGAAATCTTTTTAGAAAAGTTAAGTGATTTTTTGCCAGTGCTCTGTCACACTTATTCCACAGCAAGTGGATCCCAAACTCCATTTGCTTCAAAGGTATATGGCTTTACTAAGAAATCATTGAAAAATAACTTGAGGTTAAAAACAAATAAGACATTTAAAATACATGTATTGGTGGAACTCTAATACCTGTATTCAAAGTAGCAATCACTTTCCAAAAATGCTGGAAGCCTTTCTTTTTTGATCCACTTAATACCTTGTTCACGATTGAGACACTATTAGCAGAAAGTAAGAAAAAAAAGTGTCAAAGAAAGTCACCTTTCAAGATAACTGAGTCCTAATCATGAGAGCAATTAGTGACCTGTTGCTTCATTAGGAACTCCACTTGTACCTTCTATTTTCACAAGGCAGAGCAATAACTCAGAACCACAAATGTGAGGCCACTTCTTGCCTATGATACCTCTTTACTCCTCTCAGCATCCTTGTGTTTTTATCTATAGCAAAAATCCTTGTTCTGAAGTCTACTTTGTCTGATATTAACATGACTGTAGCTTTCTTTTAATTAGTAACTTTATGGTATATCTTTCCTATCCTATTTTTATTATAATCTATTTATGTCTGATATTTAAAGTTGGTTTCTTGTAGGCAGCAAATAGC
Organism: Graphiurus murinus; assembly: GCA_004027655.1. Lineage (NCBI taxonomy): Eukaryota > Metazoa > Chordata > Mammalia > Rodentia > Gliridae > Graphiurus > Graphiurus murinus. The sequence continues at coordinate 106,031 of PVLC010002715.1, forward strand.
TGAGCCATTCTTTTTTTATCCCATTTGATTCTGTCTTTTAATTGGAATGCTTAGGCCACTTAAATTTAATGTAATTATTGATGTATATTATTAATATGCTACTAATAATTGTTGTCGTTGCTAATAAATGTCATTAGCTCTCCTACTACAAACTTTTTAAACTAATATAACTCAGAATATATTTCCTTGTTATATATTTCCTTGTTTTAGATTCAAAACAATACTATTATTAGTAGTATTTAACATGATATAAGTTAATGGAAAGGCAGAAATATATTTGAATTCAGTAACAGAAGAATTGAAGGACTTTATGGCTAGAGTGGAGCTATGTCTGAAATGTTAGGCCCTAATTTAGCCTAGTTCTATCAGATGATAATAGTATTGTTACATTGGTATCGTCATTTGATCCACACAACAAACTTAAGTAATAGGTAATAAAGGCATGACAGATGTTGAAAATGAGGTTCATCAAAGTGATTTGATCAAGGACACAGAGCTAGTAAGTTGAACAGCCAATGTTAGAACCCAAATTTTCTGACCTCACGCTAAGGAGACAAAAACTAAAGGTTGGTAATAGAATTTAAGGTCAGGGAGGTCAGAGCCACATGGTATAACTTAAGGATCAAAACTTTCAATTCTGAACTGCTTGATAAGATTATTTAAAACCCAAATGAAGCCAGGTGTGGTGGCACATATCTGTAATCCTAGTATTTGGAAGGCTGAGGCAGGAGGATCGCAGGTTTGAGGACAGCCTCGGCAAGTAGTGAGAATCTCATCAACCTAAAATAAAAATAAAATGGGGGTGGGGGTGAAGCTCAGAGGTAGAATGCTTCTGATTTCAATCCCCAGTAACCCCCCCACACACACACGAAATAAAGTCCCCTATATACCCACATTTCCTACAATAAAACTAAACAAGAAGAGACGTGTATGTATACATATATACTGTCCAAAATATCCTAATGTTTTAAATATTCAAGGTAAATTATGTGAACTTTCTTATATTGAGAAACATCAACAAAACAGACTAAATTGGCAATTTGATATGAGCAGATGATACAGTGCTTAATAAATATGTAAAAGTACAACACAAAAAATACATTTACATTTCAGAAAGGGAAGCCCAAGGAACTTCATGTTAGTTTCACCAAATGCTTTTTCTATCTTTCAAGATATAAACTCAAATATTTTCTTACCATAATATTGTAGTTGACATTTATGGTCTCATCTTCATAAGGGACATTCATTTGAAAAGGTTTAACATCATTCTTTCCTTTCCTTACAACATCATAGATGGGATTTCGAGGTTGGTGATTTTGTAGAATTTTTTTCAGCTGCTTTTCCAGAAGGTGTGGAGCATTACTAACTACTTCGAAAATTCCATAAACCGCATTAAATCTAATTGCCTCTGAAAAAGTCTGCAATATAAATGTGTGGATATTTTTTAAAAATTAAACCCAGAAACTTATTTCTCTAATTGACTTGATATTTGCATATATACATGTATACTTAGTTTTGTGTTCTTAATTGTTCCCTCTTACTCTTAGGAGCTCGGAAATCCCTTGTCTAGAGGTGAGGGGATCCATTGAATCACTCCTTACCAGTAAATTTATGCTATGAGATAAGTGCAGTGTATGCTGTAGAAAAAAATTCCTTTATCTAAACATCTTATCTCTGTGACTCTTTGAAACTAGAGGAAAAATATTCACCTGGTCTCGATGAAGCAATGTTATCCTCTTAGAAGGGAGTGAATTACTAGGGAAGAATGAGTAAAGAAAGAAGAAATAATGCTCCTATTATCTCTTTCATTCCCAGGAGCCATGAAAGCTAACAATCTCCCTTTCCCAAAAGGAGAAAATTAAGTACAATGTGTTCTTCATTTAACACCATTTCAACACCATTCCTCTCACTGTGACAAAAAAAAGTGAAAGAGAATAACATTTCTGAGCTTTTCTCAGTAACTACTAAATGCTGCCAACTTTTATTTAAAGCTAACCAGTTAATATATAACAGTCGAAAATCTTGAGTTTTAATACCAGCTTACCAATAAATAGCTCTGTAACTTTGGATAAGTCGTTGGGCATCTTTAGGTCTTTTATCTCCATAAAAAGCAAATGATGCATTTCCCAAGTTTTTTCTTGTTTTGACCTCCAAATCTACAATCAAGTTCCTTTTTCAGAATATTCATTTATTTTAGGGTACCTCCAATGAACTCACTACTCATTTATGTAATTTACATGTATCACTAAGTTGTAGAAAACATTAAACTGTTCCTCTTGGATCAGTAAGTGTCCTAGGTAGAGCATTAGTTCAAGCTATTTTTAATTTATTTTTTTTAACTAGTACATTGTAATCATACATCTTTGTTAGGTACAAGCTGGTAAAGGCATACATGCACACATTTCTCATTTAACCCTTCCCTAATTCCTGCCCCACTCCCTCACCCTCCCTCCTTCTCAGGTTCAGTTAGTTCAAGTTTTACTAAGGGATTTCTAGATTTGCTATAGTTAATAAATAGCAGGATGTCATAAAATTGAAGCTAGAAATATATATATATATATATATATATGTATGTGTGTATGTGTGTAGACAAATGTGGATAGATAGATAGATAGATAGATAGATAGATAGATAGATAGACAAATAAGATCACCTTTCTAAAGTCCAACTATCTCCTCTTCTAAGGAATTTAAAACGCATGGACAGCCAGACATTGTGCTGCACACCTGTAATCCCAGTACTTGGGAGGCTGAGATAGTAGGACCACAGGTTTGCAGCCAGTCTCAGCAACTTCGTGAAGCCCTCTGCAACTTATTAAGACCCTGTTTCAAAATAAAAATAAAATAAAGTTGGGGGTGTAGTTCAGAGGTAGAAGAATGTCCCTGGGTTCAATTCCCAGTACCACAAAAAATAAAAATAAAAGTTCATGGACAATAAAGTTCAAGATAAGTATCAGTCCACAGTACAAAAAGCCTCAGAACCAAGACTTCCCCTGAAATGACAAATATAGCTCAATGAATAGGTATGAAAAAAATAGCAATTAATTATATGTAAGGTTTTTTTTTTTTTTTTTTTTTTTTTGTGGTACTGGGGATTGAACTCAGGGGCATTCTACCTCCGAGCTACACCCCCAGCCCTATTTTTTATTCTTTATTTTGAAACCGGGTCTCGCTAAGTTGTGGAGGGCCTCACTAGGTAGCTGAGGCTGGCCGCGAACCCGGATCCTCCGGTCTCAGCCTCCCGAATGCTAGGATT
>PVLC010002716.1:0-109203 GCA_004027655.1 Graphiurus murinus
AAAAAAAAAAAAAAAAAAAAAAGGAAGGAAACAGAAACAATCGATCATCTTAATATTAAAATATTAAATGAAGTAACTGGATACAAACTGAATTCTATAAAAATAAGTACATTTGCACCTTCCCTCAGCATTTTCACTTTAGAAATACAACAATCACATAGCTGGTAGCCTGATATAGTTTATAAGACCATGGACTTATAGTGATCAAGTTACATATAACCATGGTTAACTAAACTCAGAATTTTTCAAGTGAAAGATAATATACTGATTATCCTTTTTGGGAACCATTTGTATTTCTGGCCATATTACAACTCTAATCTCTTTGTAAATTATATCTCTTAGAAAGAAGAGAGAACTTTGAAGTTCACTTTGTAGTGACCTTCAGAATTATGAGTCTTCTAGAAATTTGAATTATGAAGTTTGGGCACAAAGCATTTTTCTAGTGAGAAATTACATAACAACACATTTACCCAATAAATTTTACACTCCAGAAATAGAAGAAGATACTTACTCAGAAGAGGACTCAAGTAAGTCACTATCTGAACTGCTTAAGATATTAGAAAATATGTTCATTAGCATTGAGCCAAGTGTTATATCAATGTTTTCTTCTTCATTCACAATTCTTTTAACCTGATCAACAATCTTGGTAATAGTGGCTGAGGTTAAATTCTGCACATCAGCAGTTGAATTTAAAATCTGATTGGCAGCTTCATTTACTTCCTCTGAAAAAAAAAAAAAGGTACAAGAAATAACACACAAAGTTTTGCCTGTGCATTTTGAACATAGCCAGGAATCAAAAGCATGGTGTGATATTTCACTTCATAGTTGAAGCAGGAAAGTGAGGTTCCTGCGCCTATCTCCTTATCATCATCTTCACAGGGGAAAAATACATCTCTGTATTGAGATACACATAACATGAACCAGTATTTACATTTTGTTTCTCAGCTAAATGCTTCCAGAATCACTAAATAGACACGTTTGCTACTTGAAAATAATACAAAACTATGAAATCTTGATATGAAGAGCAAGTTGCATACTATTTTTAGTCTTTTCTGGAATTTCCTTACTATCTTCAATCTCCTATAGAGTGAATAAAACAGAAAGCTAAAATGAAAGAAAAAAGAATTTTCCACCTTAATTGAAATAATAATTTGCCTCACTTTTAATATTAAAATAGTAGGACACGCAGAAGAATACATCCAAAGAGGATGAAAGCTCTGAAGCATGAAGTCATTTCATTTGGGGAACTGAAGAGAAAGTGCTCACTTACTTGAACAGTTGGAGATATCAAGAGGCCCCCAGTAGGCTAATGATGCGTTGGAAGAGTCTCGGTAACTATGAAATTAAAAAAAAGAGAGAGATTTTACATTCTTGGCATAAGTGAGATAATAACTGATATTATCAGTTAATAAGCTTTAAAATGTGTTTCAATATCAAAGTAGTTCCATTTGAAAACAGAGCTGTAATATAATGAAATAAAACTCATACTAAAGCTCTTATTGGGAAAAAAATCTGTAGCCTACATCAGAAAAACAAAATACTAGCAATATATTGTGTCCTAACCCAGAATCCATTGGCCAACACTGCTTTAAAAACTTTACAGCGAAAATCTGATTTTAATTACACATAACTCTGGAAATCCACATTTTATAGATGAAGAAATGGACTGAGATAAACCAAGGAATTTCCCAAGGTCTCCAGCCAGAAAGAAGTAGGGTCACATTTCAAGTTCCAGTCCATAAATCTCTAAAGCTCTCTCTTTTTTTCTGTCTACCAAGTGTCAAACATAGCAGTCCATGTGAAGTATTTACACTTAGTCAGTTTCTGTTTCTGAATCCCCTCCAAGAAAACTGACTGGAAGGAGATGGAGGGTAAAGAACTAAGTCTAACTTGATGTTCTGTGAATCCCTGCAGCTCTCTTGTCCTGAAGACTCTGGGACAGAGACAATCTTCTGTATCCTGACAGTCTCTATCAGAAGACTGCCTCAACCTGGATCTCATCTTTTTTTCCTTTGTCACTTCTCTCCATTTCAAATAGCTAAGAAACGTTGGGATTTCCGGTGCATGTTCCAAGACTGGAAGACGGCTGGTCCCATATATATATACACAGGGTGCAGAGCTCTGGAGACACCCTCTGATTTCCAAATTCTTCAATCTTTCTTTGGAAAGGGTTCAATTAGCAATGGGCTGGGAGGGAAACACTAACTTTCTGGGTAACTTACTTACTTTATCTCTACCCCCCAGGCATGCATGATCTAGGCATAAAAAGAGATTCCTGACCTTCTTCCCTGGCAACACAATGCCTGAGCACTACTATGCAGGCCTTCTGGCCCCCTGGAAGGTAGATAATGTGGAGCTTGGCTGGCAAGAGCCAGTGGAATTATTACCATGTCCGTGAAACAGAAGAGCCAGGCTTGTCTGGACAAGGTTGAGTGTATGTGGACGGAGGGATGGAGTACCAATGAAAGTCTTTGGGTTCCTCCACGTAAGGACATACACCTTTGAGAAAATAAGAACCAACATGAGAAATATTAGTCCATTCTTTGATGTTAAAGGTGCATGCTGAAAACAAAATGATAATCCTGGCAAATAGCTATGTGTTTCATGTCATGGTAAAACACTGGTGTTTTATATTCAGAATTTGTCAAAATGTAGAAGTTAGGAAGAATGAACATTTAATGCATTACGGGTATAAAAATTATTACATCTTACAAAACCATCCAATAAAAAAAATGCTTATGTGAATGTATAGAAACATGAAACATAGATTATCAATTGTGTAACTCATAGGCAGATAGTAGTAAATTTTATTTTAAAAATAAACTATAGAAAATGAAAATAAGCCTGAAATAGTCAAAATGTAATTTGACCCTTTTTTTTTTAAAGGGAAAAGCCTATAAAATAGCAGCTAAATGGTTTCATCAATGGTTGCAAGCATATATTTTTTTCATTTTTGTGGTACTGGGGTCTAAACTCAGGGGCATTCTACCTCCGAACTACACCTCCAGCCCTAATTTTTTATTCTTTATTTTGAAACAGGGTCTCACTAAGTTGCAGAGTGCCTCACTAAGTGCCTGTCTGTGATAGGATTTCCTGCCCAAGGGCATCTATAACCCCACCTGTCGTACCCTCATTTCTTCACCCTCAAACACCTTGCTTTTGTTACAAAACTATCTGAGTAAGTGTCACGACATAAATGACTGACTTTGTAATGTAAAAAATATCGAAGTAATAGCAAAATATCAATAACCACAATAAAATATTCTATTTCAATACTGAAAAATAGCAAGGTATACTGAACTAGTATAGTAGTCACCAACTGAAAGCTCAAATCACTTTCGCACCTGTAGCCTGGACTTTACAATTGTCAGATTTTTATTTCATTAGATTGAATCTTTCTCCATGGAGCCCATTTGCAATAAATAAATAAATAAATAAATAAATACAAATTAAATAGCATAAATAAGCTGGGCGTGGTGGCGCACGCTTGTAATCCCAGCATTCGGGAGGCTGAGACCGGAGGATCCGGGTTCGAGCTCAGTCTCAGCTACCTAGTGAGGCACTCCGCAATTTAGTGAAACCCAGTTTCAAAATAAAGAATAAAAAATAGGGCTGGGGGTATAGCTCAGAAGTAGAATGCCCCTGAGTTCAATCACCAGTACCGCCCCCCCCAAAAAATAGCATAAAAAAATAAAAATAAAAAGTCCAGGTATGCAGAGAGGGTTCCCCTGGGATTCTCTGCCTCGGGGATAGATGGGGCTGGCCCTCCCAGACTCCCTCAGTCATGCGTTAACCACCATTTGTCACATTACTTCTTTTTGGAGATTCCTGTGTGTGAAAGGGCTGCAGCCGTGGTATCTACACAATGAGAAGCCCTGTTTGTTAAGAAGCATGTATTTTCCCACAGTAGCTCAGGCATTTGTTATCCTTACTATTATTATTATTTTCTTTTGTCTAGCTTTCTGAGTACTTTCAGAATGGTATGTTGACACAGTAGAGATGGGAAGTTCCTCATAGAGATGGAAAGGCCTTTCCTGTACTCCTGTGATTCTGACCTCAGTGGTAAGCACCTCCTTAGAGACCAAGGAGTACCTGCAGCACCCTAACTTCAGAACCCTGAGCATACATCTAGTAGAGGAACAAAGTGTTCTTTTCTCCTGACTTCCACTAAAGTACCTAATCAGATTAATATTTTATTTTTATAACAATTACTTTTGTTATCCACATTTTTATGTGATTCTAGGAATTGAACCTAGGGGAATTCTACCTCTGAGCAACACTCCCCTCCCAGCCCTATTTTATTCTTTATTTTGAAACAGGGTCTCCCTAAGTTCCAGAGGGCCTCATCAAGTTGCTGAGGCAGGCCTCAAACCTGCAATCCTCCTGTCTGAGCCTCCCAAGTACTGGGATTATAAGCATGTGCTACCATGCCCAGATGATAGCCATATTTTTAAACATTCTTTAAAAATATTCCCGTAAAGAGTCATTCATTCATTCATTCATTCATTCATTTATTCAGCAAGTATCCAAGTGCTGGGGTATATACTGGGTTCTGAGAGGAAGTGCTAAAAAATAAGATGCGAACCCATGCTAGCAGAGAGAACTATTTTAATAATGTATGTGAACATAAATATGTCCAACAAAATACTATGTCTTCTAATATATATGATGCTCCAGGTATCTGGACAGCATGAAGAGGAGGCTCAACAGTGGTGGTGTCAGAAGCCTTCAAAATGGACTAAAATCAGAATATATAGTAATACATGCATACCCATGTTTTGGCAGCACAATTCACAATAGCCAAATTATGGAACCAACCTAGCTACCCATCAACAGATTAATGAATACAAAATTATGGCATATCCACACAATGGAATTCTATTCAGCAATAAAAAAACAAAATAATGTCATTTGCAGGAAAGTAGGTGGACCTGGAGAACATTAAGTTAAGTGAGATTAGCCAGTCACACAAAGTGAAAGGTCATATGTTTTCTCTCATATGTGGAAGCTAGGGAGAAATCAGTGTACAAGAGGGACTTTAGAAAAATGGAGAGAAACCCCAATGAGGTGATCTAGGGGAAGTGGGGAGAAAGAATCAATGAAAGAGTCACCCCCATTAACTTTATGTCCATAGGTGAGAATACAAATATGCATCTGAATACCCTCTACAGGGACATGGGGGGGGGTTCCTGGGGGAAGCCCACCGAGTGTGTGTGCATGTGTGTCATTATCACTATGACCCCCGTTATGATGTAAGACTATAATGCATCAATAAAAGTATTCTAATAAGTCTTATATAAGATGAGACTCTGAGACCATCTTTAAAAATATGTAGGTGATAACTGAGTGGACAGTGATTGTACAGAAGAATGATGTGGACACAGACAGAGTAGTTGAACAAGAGCATGGCATGTTTGGAGGAATACCACATGTGTGGTGTGAGCTTAGGATGTAAAAGGTGTGTGGATGAGAACTGGCTCAAGTTCCAAGATAACTCCCAGATGTCTGGCCTATTCCTGGAAAGATAGTGGCATCATTCATGGAGAGAGAGAGATTATAAGAGAAAAAGGTGTTTTTATAAAATAGAAATTTCCCTCTATAAGGTTTACCCAATGTGAGGTCCCATAAGTTTACATACACATGCTTCTTTACCTTTACAGTTAAAGCCAATGATGGTCTAGGTTATCCTGACATTTTCCTCATATTCTTAGTATTTTCACAGTATTTCTCTATGACAAATATAAACTTTCATTGACCTCCTTATTCCCTTAGATTCAGAAGTACTGAACTGATTTTCTTTTTGCTATGTCACCCATTTGTTATAGCCATCAATACAACAAAGTTCATCATCAGAAAATATTTTTACATATACAAATAACCCATAAAGGAGAAGATTAGCCGGGTGTGGTGGTGTATGCTTGTAATCCCAGTACTTGGGAAGCTGAGAAAGGAGGACCGCAGGTTTGCAGCCAGCCTCAGCTACTTAGTGAGGCCCTGCACAACCTCAGTGAGACCCTGATTCAAATTAAAGGATAAAAACTAGGGCTGGGGATGTAGCTCGGAGATAGAATGCCCCTGGGTTCACTCCCCAGTACAAAATAAATAAATAAATATATAAATAAATAAATAAAATTTCTTTTGTTTTACTTAAACTGAGACTTACAGGTATATAAAATTGTAATGAGTCGAAGCCACTTACCCAGTTGCCTCACGTTGACTGTATACAGCCTCAAGCTCTCATCCAGGGACCCATTATTTTTTAAAAGCTTCTGCTGAATGGCTCTTCCTTCTAAGTTGGCATTAAGACTATCGTTGTAAACTAGAAGGGCCCAAATCATCAGCCTGGGGAAGTAATTTCAGATAAAATTATTGTTGGTGTTGTTGACTGGTGGGTTGTTTTTTTCTGGTGGAAAGAACAGGACATCTGGATATAGAAGAATGATGAGGAAGGGTTGAGACTGAAAAGATCAGCCAAGGTACTCTGAGACTTTCTCTGCTGCTGCGTTTATAAATTAGGATGTTAAAAATAGTTCCAGCTGGGTACAGTGGCACATGCCTATAATCTCCGTACTGGAGAGGCTGAGACAGGAGGATCACAGTTTCAAGGCCAGCCTCCACAACTCAGAGTAATCTTCAGCAACTCAGTGAGACCCTGTTTCAAAATAAAAAATAAAAAGTTCTGGGGGTGTAGCTCAGAAGTGGAATGTCCTTGGGTTCAATCCCTAGTACAAAAAAAAAAATTCAATATGAATAGATGTTATAAGATAATGCATGTATAATACTATCATATTATCCAATTTTAAAGAAATATTTAATATAAATAATATTTATTGCATTTATAATAATATCTTATAAATATAATAGAGGGTTATAGTGTTGTTAAATCTATGTTTATTCCTTGGCAAAAATGAAGTTTTTAAAGAAAAATTCAAATTTTTGACTGGAAAATTAAAATTTCCCATCTTCATGAAACATTTGCAAGTACTTTGTATGGTGAAAATTTATAAAATAAATACCTAAGGAATATACTATGATTGGCCAGTATATTATTGACGACAGTTTTAGAGTGTTTTAAAAATTTTTTTAAAACAAATCATCTCCAATGGTAATCAGAGATGGACCCTAAATGCTCTGTCAAAAATTTTGGTTTTACAATTTAAAATAATACAAATTTTTGTTCAGCTATAATCAATAGGAGAAATAAAAATTATTAATTCAACATTGAGGTAAAATGAAATCATATTATATATGAAAGCTCTCTGATTAACTTTCATCTTCATCACAGTCTGAGAAGAAATGAGTATGAAAGTATTTTATTATCAAGCAGTAACTGTCCCTATGCGACAGAAGAGCAGCAGCAGCTTTTAAAATAACTGTGAAATACACAGTGGAGAGGAAGTGGCATATTTTATTTATGTAATTCCATGAATATGAATAAAAACCAAATAGAGTGTTAATATATTTGTTATGCTAAAAATAAGGAGTAAGTTAAATATTTGCTATCACGTTAGATGAAATTAAATAACCCTTCCCTCACTACTCTCTGTACTCATCTCAAGGAGCAAGTGCAGTACTATTGTCATGACTCACTCTGCAAAGTTGTTTATCTCTGAAATGATCTACTTCTATGAGATGAACACTCACATAAAAGCCATGTTTCAGGATGAGGCAAACATAGCCATGAATAGAAGGGTGAACAGCTATATATCTTCACACTTTTTGAAATATAAAACCACATCCCCTACCTAGTGAGGCACTCCGCAACTTAGTGAGACTCGGTTTCAAAATAAAGAATAAAAAATAGGGCTGGGGGTATAGCTCGGAGGTAGAATGCCCCTGAGTTCAATCCCCAGTACCGCCAAAAAAACCCACAAAAAAACAAACAAAAAAAAAAACCATATCCCCTGATTAGATTATTGTTTGAAGAAGATAAGCTTGCCACTCAGGTTACTGAGAGCTTGCAGTTGGACATGTGGCATTTGACTTCTTTTGAATACTGAGAATATCTTTAGCACTACATATTGTGGATGGTCTTGAATACTCAAACTCAGGTGCTGGAAAATGCCCATGTATTTTCACAGGTTCTATCTGGTTTGCTTTCCTCTCTCATTCTGAAAACTGAAACTATTTTATGGTTCTCCACAGTCAAGGTCTGTCTGTTTTTACCATCGGCCATTCTGTATTTAAATAAGCCAGTCTCTGTGGCTTTGGTTTCCTGCCTGTCTAGGTGATAGAGTATGATAGCATTATCTAAAGCTATAATGACAGGATCAAATTGAAAGAAAAAGTTTGGAAAAAAGAATGTGTGTAACACTAGTAGACTGCTGCCCAGAAAAAAAAAAAAAAAAAAAAAAAAAAAACTATGAGAGATTTTAAAGCCTCATTGATGAACATAGAGCATCAGACCACATGGAAAAAGATGAGGGAAGCTATAAGGATAATTAAAGCAATGCCGAGAATTCAGACCACACATAGGTGGATTTTCCCACATACTGTGCTGGTTCATTCTCCCTATAATTTTTCTGTGAAATTATTCATTGTTTTGACAGAACAGGAAACAGATTTGATGTCAACTGTCTTTCAAGTTAGAGTTTCTGGGGTCTGGACATATTAATGATGGCTGGTTTTTAAAATGACCCAGCAATAGAACCACAGTAAGTAAGTAAATAAGAAGGGAATACTGACTTCCTTTTCTGCTCACTAGAAAAAGGGCCTAGCAGAGGGATGCAGTCTGCTGTTGGCCCATTCTTGAGGGCTCAATGTCATCTAGTAGGAAGGGTTACAAAAGAGATCATTTGGCTAAGTAGAGGAGGAGTCCTGTCATGTACAATACTGAAATACACTAATCTGTTTTTAGATCATAAAGGAAAAGGTACAATGTCAGAAAATAAAAACAACTTTCTCCAATCAGATGGCTCAATCCAGTCTATCGAACACACAAAAATAAGAAGTTTAAATATAACCTTAAAACATTTTTTAATATTAAGTAGAAAAAGAAGAAGGAAGTTCTCTGGTCAACTTTCAGGTAAAATTCTAGTTTGATCTTCTCATGGTAAGAATATATCACCTAAAAAGAAGCAACATCTATGATTTGGTTGTATATCCACAACCTCCACTCAGTGGTTGAAACCTGGCAACACTAATCAGAACTTCTGCTTCTCAAATGATTTTTAAAAACTCCTATGGAGATGCAATATACTGCCTGACTACAGCTATTTTTTTTTTCATTTAAGAGTTTAGGTTGTTTTTCATTTTACAGCAGTCTAAAGAGCTGGTCCTTATATGTCAACTAGTTATCCCTGTAGCACATATCCATTGAATTACTTGTGTAGTTAAGTCATGATCCTGATATAAATGAAAAATAGAGAGTTCATAAAATCCATTGATTGGTTTAAACACCAAAAATATTTGCCACGTATCATCCATATTATTAGATGCTATCATATATAATGGCACTTTACTTAAAGCTTTGTGTGCGGTGGGGGGGAGGTGGAGGTGTGGCTTTAGGTATGGAAGCCAGGGCCCTGCACACACTAGGTAAGAGCTCCTGCCATTCAGATGCACCTCCGGGTCTAAACTTATTTCCTTTGAAGGTCCCTTAGAAATTGCAAACAAGAGGTAATGGGTTATCATAAATAAACTGAAAACACTAAAAATAACAGTTCAACCATGTTAAATGCTCTACTTCTGAATTATTTTTCATCAGACTTACACTTCTACCCAGTCTCTTCTATTACAGTTTTAAATAAGAGAAAAAGAGCCTGCATTAATGCTACAGAAATAATTCAAATGTGCCGAGTGGTTATAATTTTTCTCCTATCTCATTGTTTTCCTTTCTCAATGAGATAGTCAAAGCAGTGAGCAAGAGGAAGAGCGTCGTACTTTCTGGAAGTTGGCCAGTGTTACCTTTGATCGTTCACAATGCTCCTCTTGACTTTCAGCTTCTCCTCTCCTGGGCTCAGGTGGAAACTATAAATGCAAACACACATAGTTGATATCTATCTCATGCACTGCCTCATCAACAATAGAAATGGGGGAAGGGGAAGAAGGAGGCAGAATGGATAGTCTAAGCCAAGATTTGTCTCCAGAGGTTCTAGATCCTTCCATTAAGCTGCAATGGTGTGCTCTTGCTCTTTTTTTGAAGATTCACAATGCGTGTTAGTAGGCCAACACACTGGAGGCATTCTGGAAAGGAACCTGCTTCAGTTTATTGTATTATGCACTCTCTGAACTTATTGGACAATTGACCACTTTTCTGTGCCATTTTATCTTAGTTTCAAAGAATATATGTCTCAGGGTCAAAATATACTTTAGGAAACTTTTTTTAGTATACAGTTGTGAAAAACAGGCCCCGAGGAGAATATATAGACAATACTAGTTTCTGGGAATTTACCAATGTATTTAAATAGAAAAACAGTGAGAGATCATTTTGAAAACCTAGGTTGCAATCAGACTGCAGATGTTTTTATCTTGTAGAAAATGTAGTCTCCAAACAGGAGTGCTTGCAAGCCAAGGGTGCATTAGGATGATCCACTGGGAAGTGAGTGAGATGTTATATCTATATATTATATTTAATTATCCTTTAATTTCTGATATGTGACAATATATATTGATTCAGTGGCATACATACACAGAGTTTATTTTAGGTACAGTTAGAGGGAGAGAGAAGCATTAAACACTACATTTTATTTCTCGAATAAATTCATCCTGTCATTTACCTGATATTAACCACAAAAACAGTGTAATTCCAATTCTGAAACGTTGAATTGAGCTGAAAAACATAATGGAAAAAGCTGAATTTTGGTAAAAACTTTCTTTTAAATGAGCATGGTTCTTCCCCCTCCCCCATACCCCCAGAATAAGTTATTATTGGGAGAAGACCTGGAAAAAATGCTAGAGAACTGGAAGAGTGACGTTACTGGTACTCTATAATAGATCGATCACTGTTTGCAAGAATTCGATAAATGTTATTTCTATCACTACTCACTGGGACCCAAGTCTGTTTGGAAATGCTCTCATTTCCTCTCCATTCCATATTATAAAAAGATTACTATAATAAACACCTTCTTGTTCTTCACTTAATAAACACTAACGTAAAACACAACATGTTTTCTAGTAATGAAAAATAAATAAAAAATAAGTTCAAGATAATAATGTTAAGTTTCGTGTGGTTACTTAACAGTATTTATGGGTCTTAGTATCAAATTTTCTTAATGAAGCAACGACTCCCCTTGATATAAACACTGAGATTCTATAACACAGTGCGGAAGATCTATTCACTGATACGAGATCTTCCCATTTATTTAACATCTTCCAAGAGTTCTTCAGGTCTTGGTTCATAACACGCATCGAGTTTTCCTTATAAGCATTTCTAAAACTGAATTAAATTTTAGAAAGTTCTGGCAAAAAGTGTTAAATTATTTTTAATTGTAGGTAGTAATACAGGTTGAATATCCCTTATCAAAAATGCTTAGGACCTGAAGTATTTCAGAGTTAAAATTTTTCTCAGCTTGGGAATATTTTTATTATTTATTTTTTCGGTACTGGGGATTGAATTCAGGGGCATTCTACCTCCTAGCTATACTCCCAGCCCTATTTTTGATTCTTTATTTTGAAACCGAGTCTCACTAAGTTGCGGAGGGCCTCACTAGGTAACTGAGGCTGGCCGCGAACCCGGATCCTCCGGTCTCAGCCTCCCAAATGCTGAGATTACAAGCGTGTGCCACCTCGCCTGGCTCTTTATGCTTTATTTGGAAACAGGGTCTCACTAAGTTGTGGAGGGCCTCACTAAGTAACTGAAGCTGGCCTCGAACCTGCGATCCTCCTGTCTCAGCCTCCCAAGTACTGGGATTACAAGCGTGCGCCACTATTCCTGGCTTAATAGTTTTTGACTTTACTGGTTGAGTATTTCTAATCTGAAAATCCAAAAAGAGCATTTTAGATTTTGAATTTTCAGATATGATTTACTCAACCTGTAATATGAATCAGGGGCAGCACTTCCATCTTCTTCTCTATTATCAAGTATCTGCGTCTTAAATAAAGTGTCCAGTAACATTGAACTTCAGATAAGAATGATACTATACTGAAAAACATGAGTGAAGTAAATACAAATGTAAAATTATACTGTCTAGCACAAGCTTTCTAGTGAATGCCAATTTTCAGGATTAATAATATTACTCGTGACCTGAGCTTCTGACTTTAACCAAAAAAATGAATAACAATGCTGGAAAGAAAATTGATTCTACTACCTCTCAATGTAGGAGTTACTATCTTTTACTACCAATAACATATTTATGAGATACCTACTAATAAGAAAACCCACTTTTCTTATTTCAGAATGTATACACTAGAGACTCTATTCACACAAAAAGCTACAATTTGAACTATATTAGCATTATATAGAAAAAGAAGTACAAAGTCTCACAGAAGAGAAATCTATGGGAAAAAAATTTTTGAGATTGGTATAGAAAAGAAGAAAAATAAGAAAAAGGACAAAGTGAAATGTTATGTTATTAAAAAAAAAACTGAAACAATCAAAATGTCCATTGATAAAATATTGGTTAACTAAATTATGACTTCAATGCCCATCAACAGAAGACTTGTTAAATAAATGGCTAGACAATTACACAATGAAACACTATGCAGTGTTTAAAAGAAGATAAAGTTCTTCTGTACTAATATTGCAAATCTGGTAACAACATAAATAAGTACAGTGTAGAATGGTATGTAAAACATACTAGTCTTGGTGTAAAAAGGAAGGGAAATAAGAATCTATAGCATTAATTTATTTTATGTGAATAAAGAGATCTAGGTACCCCCTATGCTCCCCCACCCCCCAAAAAGACAGCGATTGCCAAGCAGATGAGAGGCAAGGAGAAGTAGAAAGCTTTTATGATGTCTTTTTATACTTTTAAATTCTTAAAAACCTAGCTGAAAATGTATGAATCTAATAGTAAGTAAACTTACCTCCTGAAATCTATTTCCATTTATGTCCTATTTTTCTTATTTAAGACATTGTCTTTTAGTCTCAGTTATTCATATCCTTTATGAAAATGTGCCTCTCTGTGCATAAGCACACCTTGCTTTTTAGATAGCTATTAACATACCTATTATCTATGTTTTAGTATGATCTTTGAATTTGTTTATCTGGAATCTTTTCCAGATTTCCAGAAATTAAAGGGTTAAAATTAAAAAAAAAAAAAAAGAAATTTTACAAGTCACTTACCCATTCTGCCACCTTGCTCTGTACTTTTACTTCCGGGAGAGGAAGGACGTTTTGGATCACTATTGATATTCTATACATAATTCCATCTGCCCATTAGAAATAGAGTTAGTCCATTAATTACATTTTATAGTCACATCAAACTGTAAATTTATAATCACATAATTTTGTATGAGTTAAAAGAAACATCTAAATAGGCCCAGAAAATTTCTGAAATATTTTGATGTTAAACTTTATTGCCATTTGCAAGTTCTGAGAAATAGGTATGGCTTTACTTTTACAGGTAACACATTGCTCCTAAATTATCTCTTGTGTATGACCTTTCCAATGTTTGCATGCATGCTTTTTTTTTGGATTTTTTAATTCTATAGAGTTCTAATATTTACTATACATAAAGTAGTCATTTTTCCATGTACTATTTTATTTCTTATAGTAAAAAATTATATGTTTTATACATTATAAAGAGTTATAGAAAAAAGTGAACTGAGCTAATGGGCCGGAGTTAACGTGAACATCAGACACACACATACATACTGCACTAAGTCCTTCTCCCTTTCCTTACCCCAATGAAATGTGGGTTGGATTTAATCAAGTTCTTATTAGACTTTATTAAATATGGTCATCTTTACCAAAACAGAGAAAAAGAGAATATCTCCAGGGAGAATTTTAGTCGGACAAATTTGCTTTATAAAAGAAAATCATATTGGTAAGAGGATTTTTTTTTGGGGGGGGAGGAATCTCTGAAGTAGCTTGATTTTTTTTCCATAAAAATCAAATTCACTAGCAAGGGTTTGCTAAATCTCTATTGCTGTGTGCTACAGGACAGTAAGTCATTTAACTCAAAGTAGCTTATGAGAAATTTATCTCAAAGTAGCTTACGAGAAAAATGCCTTTTTGGAATATGGTGGGTATTAGAGAGAAGAAAAATTAATATTGCCAATCATCTTTCATGCTTTGTTTAGGTAAATCAACTAAAATATGCATAGAAATATATAATTAAAACAATGTTGAGGAGAGCATTTAATAAAAATTATGAGAAGGCAATAGGAAAAAAGTACAAAAGTATGACTCTGGGAACTTCTAAATCTACCAAAATGCAAATTCCAGTCCCACCACTAAAAGAATGTCTCCCCAGTGAACGAGTCTGCTTCGTGCTAAATAATAGAAATTGCCACCTCTAGACATTATGGTGTAAATATATACAGCTGGTAAAGTCCAAGGACAGATGAGTTTAAGACTAGATTATTTCAACTTTTAAAAAATCTAAAAATCTTCTAAAAAAATATTCTAGTGATCTTAATTTTATATTTCTTTAAAACATGTTATGAATGAAAACTATGTAAAGAAACATTAAAATAAATGATAATAATTAAGACAAAAACCCATTCATACTGTAGACCTCATCCTATCAAATCATGGACATTCTGAATGAGAGGAAATTCAAGTTGTAGAGGTTCAAGAGACCCTAGGAATCTTCAGAATTCTGTGACTATTCATCAGTGACTATTCACAGATGCTAAGAGAATATATGAAAAGATACCACTAGATGGAGCCCTACAGCATGCTTTTTGTTACTGGAGTAGGCATTTCTTTTTCAGGACAAAATACTAAAAAATCAGTATTTTTAACCACTGACACTGCTGAAATTTTATATAAGCATCCAAATATTTTAAGCAGCTTCTTTAAATCTTAAAGTCAGCTCTACTTTTTTTTTCCAGTTTATCGCTTCTATAAGTGAGAGAGCTATGCAAGATTAGACACTATTCTCTCTAGAGTTATACTGTGTATAGCCAATAAAATATGTTAATATCCTAAATAATCTAGGATTTGACATTATAGATTCTCTTCAGAAGCTTTAGAATTTCATATTTTATAAACTTGTCTAAGTTTATAAAACTTAGCCAAAGAGAGCCTATTTGTTACTTATTTAAACTTTTTGTATAGTACAGCCAACATGTAACCATTGATATGTTCAAGGAGAACCAGTAGAGAAGGTAAAATGTCCACTGAAGGTCTCGCAAGGACAGTTTGGGGCTGCAGGAAATTAACTGGCTCCAACATTGCCACCAGAAGAAATGTAGTTAAGACACATGGATGTCGGCTTTTAGCTCTCAAGTCCTGTTCTTGCATGATAGATCAATATAAAAGATATTAACAAATCTTCATGTGCCCCACAGACATCAAAAGATGCTATATAATCCTAATAGTGACATGCAGGCCAGAAAAATAAAACTCCTGACATTTCTCGAAAAACAGTATTTAAGAATATATCCACTTTCCAATTAGATAACTCTTCTTGCCATACAGAACTTCAATGTAGAAATCACCGGCTGCCATTATAGATGCAGTATCAAAACAGTATTCATCTTTGTAGGTCTCTCTCCAATTAATCTTTCCCTTTTTTGTGGTTTCTTAACACTCTCAGAGTTTCTCGGAGAATACAAAAATGACATTACTTTGCCCACTCTATTTTCAAGAGTGTGAAATACAGGTTTGAAGTTATGGGTTTAAAAACATATATTAGGAAAGGTAGATGTTGAAATCCAAACCAAATGTTATTTTAGATTTGAGACTCTGTCTTTGAATTGGTGATGAGGTGATTATTACATGGCAGTGGGGTTGACAATATGACCAGCCTCCTGCAGAGGCTACACACACAATTTCTTTAAGGTATCAGGCATATAAAACTAGAGTGATAATTGGATCCATACAAATGTGCTCTGAATGAATTTATTTGAGTAGCTAACTATATGTGAAACTGGAAGGAACTCTGCAATTTGTCCTTGTAGTCTAGATTTTCAGAAGAGCTTTAGGAGCTAATGAAGTTAATTCTTTACTTGAGTTGCTTGTGTCCACCTCAAAAACGTTTACTGTTCAGTAGCACTAGAATGTCACTTCAAGCATAGAAGTTACCATTTGGAAAGGAAATAATAATCAGTCCAACAGCTTTCTTGGGAATATAATGTAAAAGGCATAACGCTTCGTTATTTGTGGGAATAGCTAGATTTTCATGATATCCTAAAGTATCTGTTTCTAAAAAAAATGTAGCTTAAAAGCTGACTTTATTAGTCTAATCTGAAGTATCAGATAAAAAGTGCTACTGAAAATAACAAAAAGAGCTTTACATAGAAAAATACGAACATTTCACAAAAATCAGGGAAATAAATTTTATTGTTAAGCTAAACACACGTGTATGATTGTCAAACAATCTCAGTCCCTCTCCTCTGCCTGAACTGGCAGATTGTTATTGTTGAACTCAGCAAAACTCTGATAGTCTGGAGCTGAAAGTTCTGAATAAGGTAGATAACAGATTTGACAGATGTATCTGTCTTAAAGTGAACAAAATAGGATTTTCTAATATATCAGATCATACGCCTGAGAATGTTTACTATATCAGTTTCCCAAAGAATAAGAAATTGTTGATAGTATGTGAATGATCTTAGATAGTCCAGGACACGACAATAAGTGTCATTTATTCACAAGGAAGAAAAGTAATTCTTTTCAACTATTTCATGTTTGATTATATCAAAGAAAAAAATCTTGAGTGTTATCTGCCTCTAATCCTTTGCAATTCTTCCTTTTAAAAAAATAATGAAGGCTTTAGGCTCTGAGATGTGAGAAGCTATAGAATATAGAAAGTTCAGAAATATTGTTTATATTATATTGATTTTCACTTCTGTTTTATCACAAGTAGTTACGGTTTCTTTTTGCAATAATAAAATTTCTTTCCTATGTAAATATATAAATGTTTAAGTAAAAGAGCTAGTCAGTTTAGGAAAAATCCATGTTAAACAAGTAAGATGATTTGAGGACATGGTAAAAATTAAAATGGCACACAAATCTGAGTCTACAATTTTGAGACGGTTTCCTCCACCTGATTTTTGAATATTTTTAGATTCTAAGATCATCGTTTGATCTGGACTCATCTGAATTGGAGTCTTTCTCATTAATGTGGTCAAGATAAACCATTTAAGCTGATTCCAACGTTTGCTCGCTTTGTTGAAACTCCAGTGGAGGTTATGACGCAGAGAGAGACGGCCTGAACAAGGCTCTCTTCAAGAATGTCAGAAGTGACAACACGGAGTGAATGCAGCCCCTCTGCACCAAGCCGGGGACTCTGGAGCACCACCATCTACATGTTCTTGGGCAGTAGAAGATGTGCCAATCCTGGAGGGAGAATGCCACAGAGGCTCTTTGTATGCTCATACAAAGACTGAAATACTTGGTTAGAATTATAATATTCCCATCTGCTGGCAGGAGTCCATGGGAAATATGCACTGGAAACTTCAGCTACTGCTGCTTTCTTGGGGGGTGGCTGGAATTTTTGCGCCATCATAAATCTCCTTGGTACAACTAGCAGAATAACCATAAACACTTCCCTGAATCGATGTCTTTATAACCCTAATGAAATTTATATCTTTCTTGTAAAATATTCCATACTTCCAATTTAAATGTCCTTTCAGAGGAAGTTGATGTAACCTCTGAAGCCAAAAGGAAAAAAAAAAATGAACCATGTGGGTTTCCTTTCTCTGGGTATTGGGATCCTTCTGATATATTACAGATGTCTTGGCCTCTCCAGCTAAAGGATAGGACTTTTAAAGAGTCCTTTGTTTCCAATATCTCATATTTTGATAATATCAGTATATCTGAGGTTACCTGATTGGAATTTCTCTTTATTAAAAGAAACCAAAATGACAACTCTAAATTACCAAAAGTCTATGTATGTTGTTCATAAGAGTAACAGAATAAAAAATAATCCACTTGACTTTTCCTCCGCTCCACTCTTACTTTGTTTAATTGACATACTTACAAGTTATAAGTAATATTGATAGAAAATGTATATGGAGAGAAAAGGCAAGAAGTAGAAGTTATGTGAATTTTTGTCATTCAAAAAAAAAAGTCTGACTGGGAATGCGGGGGGGTGGCTTAATGGTAGAGTACTTGCCTAGAATGTGTAAATGCCCTGGGTTCTCTTCCCAGAACTTCCTCACCCCCAAATGTATGATTTAATTGAAATATAATCACATTTTAATCATTATTCTTTAGTAAGTAAAAACAGAGAGCAAAGTGTTACCAAGAAAATTGATTTAAATATCATAAACCTTTGGAAATAAAGTTGACGTCAATGAGAAATTATTACTAATATTACCTAGTGTTTTGAAATTATAAAGTTCTTTATAAACCAGTTTCCTGAAGAAAATAAGTATTATGGAAACATTAGCTTTTTTTTACTCATATCTCTATTTAATTAATTCATTTTAATTAAATGACTTTCTCTAAAAATTTCCTTTAGAAGAAACTTTGCCTGGAAGTGCAGAAGAGGAGTACAGGAAATGAACTCATTCCACTGGTCAGAACAATAAGAACTCAAGAGATGTTAAGTGCTACTTATTTATTTTTCTAGTCTTGCAAATGTACAAATGTACCACTGCCTCCAACAACAAAAACTGTCGGAACAGCAGATATTCCCGCCCTTAGAATACCCAACTTTTATTATGTAAGACATGCTACAAATATAAAAGGTAATGATTTCTTACCATCCATTTGTTTAGCGGTTCTGTTAGTAACAGGCATGTTAGTTGTGACAGTGGGTGATGTAGTACTAGCAGAATTTACAGTAGCTGGTAACAGAGAGGAGAAAGATATAATTTTGCAAGGAGCACTGAACAGTTAATATGGATAAGAAGTTTAAAATTAATGCATGAAAATACATAGAGGAGGATTGCTTGCCACTAATACTACAGCCTCTAATGCTACAATGCATACAATTAAGCAGTATTTTCTATGACACATTAAGAATCAATTTGCATGGCCTTTGGTGCCATATTGGACAAGATCCAGAGCTGGCACGAAGGGACTGGAGAAAGGACATTTAGATTCTAAACCTAGGTCTGCCATTAACAGATTGGCAATCAAATAGCAAATTATTAAACCTTTCCAGAACTCAGTTTCTGGAGTTTGTAATATGTATTTCATTTTTAGTAAAATAATATGTGGCAGTCTTTACAAACCTATACCTTGAAAATTATCTAATTATATAACTAAGTCAGTGTGCCTGATTTCATATATATATGTATATATGTGTGTATATTCATTCATACATACATATACATATATGTGTGTTATCCCTTTGGGTTCCTCAAAGCATTGTCTAAAGGTTTAATCTTTGAGAATTTCTAGAGTATCAGAGGCCTATCTTTGACATAATGCTATGAAAACATCTTCCTTGTAAGAGTTGCCCTTATGAAATACTTTTTATCCATCAATGTTTAGTAAAAGTATTGGCATATTCAAGTGATGGATTTAAAATTACTTGGTTACACAGAAGACTGCATTACAAATGTCCTCTATAAAATATTGAATTCCTTGCCACAAAATGTATACATTTGTAACATAACTAAAATGATTTTCTATTCCAAAGTTATATCTGATACTTAAAAATAGGAGTTTTTGACACAAATGATGAGTACTATAGATATCTCAGATTAAAAGAATAAAAGTATAATTTTTTGAAACTTTCAGGTCCTTTGCTTCAACAAACAAAATTAAGATTTTTCTAGTGTACTTCATAGGGCTATTTAAGAGATTCATAGAGTCAACAAGAAAAAACAAAACAACAACAAAAAAACCCTTAACTTTCATAAGGTAGTGATTGATAGTAATACCAGAGAAATATCTTCAAAAGGAAAACAAAGATAATAAGCGC
The DNA here is from genome assembly GCA_004027655.1 of Graphiurus murinus. NCBI lineage: Eukaryota > Metazoa > Chordata > Mammalia > Rodentia > Gliridae > Graphiurus > Graphiurus murinus. The sequence continues at coordinate 19,929 of PVLC010002716.1, forward strand.
CCCTCGCCTGTCTGCTCTACTTCCACCAAGGACACACAGAAAAGAGCTTCAGTTTCTACTTGTTTGATCTCACTTCTAATCTGTCACCTTTCTGCCATTATCCTCTTAATAAGAGATCCAGCTTTTATCAAAGACATGGCCATGATTCTCATGTGATACATAGAATATACTACTTCAGACAGAAGTGTTTAATAGAATAAATGAATGAAAAGAGGTCATGGGTAGGAGGAGGAATGATTAAATGAAATAAACATATCTATATTATTTTAAAAATTATGTGACTTTATGCATTATTTACATGCAAATTTTTAGTATGTAATACATAATTGAATGCTGGCATTGGTAGAGTCATTAAACATCATAATAAACATAGTCATATTAACATTAGATTAGTATAATCATTTCTAGCTTAAGATTTAAGTTATATTGCACATCATAAATTCCCTGATGGTTTTCTCTTAAACCTAGCTAAATATTCAATTTAATTTTTCCCCTTGCTTTACAATCCATGAATACGTCTTCAAAATATTTTACACCTGTATTTATACTGTACCTTTGCAATATTCTTGAGAAGAAACAGAGGGAAGAAATAAAATCAATCTTTAATAGTATTTAATCATTCATAGTTTTAAAAAGTCAGTGCTCTATAAGAATATGGTCATTTAGTGTTTAAAAGCATTCTTTCTTCACACTGTATGCACTGTGCACTCACACAACTAAAATATATCCAGAAATTATTCTATTTTGCTGGTTTCTGAATTTCCAGGTGAAAGTTAAGATAAAAAATTAAAGCAGTGATCATCATTCAAAACAGTAAGTAGGAAGTAGGGAGACTGCAGAGGACGATGCCGGCTCCCTACCTTGACAGAGGGTCCCCAGTTCTGAACAACTGGCCAGTTCTGCTGCTGGAAGCGGGATCAGGTAGGAACCTTGATCAACACAGAGAGAATACATCAGTGTGACTTTTGATTTATGATATTATAAAAAAATCATGAATCATATGGTTGGTAGAATAGAATAAACCATAGAAGAGCTCACCGATAACACTCCAATACAAATTTCTCTTAAGGTCACTGTACATTAATTTTCTCAAATGTAAAATCAAGGTATTGCAAGTTCTCTTAAAATCTTGAACTCAGTACATGCACCCATCCAATATGAAATGAAAAGAAGTGCTATAGTCTCTTAAAATTCGTATGAAAAGTTCAAGGCCTTTTTGTACAATTAATCACTAAGTCTCTGGTGGAAATTCATACAAATAAAATAATATAAACATCAAGGATAAGTTTCAAAAGTGAACTTGGAAAATATGAATTACTCATAAAATACATATTTTTGTTTCATGAACACCAGTATGACTGTGCTACTTGAAATTCTAGAATATGTTTCTGTGACTTCAAGTCAGTTTTGTGTCTTTTTTATTTCAAGCTTTTATTGATTCATCCTCAGCAAAGAACAAATTTTAAGCTGATTTTCTAGCAGATGTAGTGAATTTTTCTCTGTTGTGTAAATCTTCCTGAGACAATTAACAAACTTTAACCAACAGGATAAGGCTGGGGAAAAATGGGATAAACTTGTAATAAAATATACTGTATTTGAATAAAGACATAAGAATAAGTACCAATGTATATGATACACACACACACACACACACACACACACACATACACACCGATAAACACACATACATAGATAATACATACTATATATCTAACCTTTAAGCAACATTTGTATGATGGTAATCTCATCCTAATGTTTAAACATCAACCCAACTTTCCCATGAGAAAAGGCAGAGCAGGTGCATGAGTTCACAAAAGATGTCTAATTAGGAAGATGTTATGCATGATCAGAAAACACCCCAATCGTTTAATAGCCTCTCAGGAGGATGGTTTCTGCATTCTTGATTGCCTCAGGCACCTGGCTCAGGGAAGAATGCATGCTATGTCAAACAGGCCCAGCCTTACAGGCAGGTCTATGATGGGCTGCCAACTGGTCTTGTCTCAGATGTTTACATGTTCATGCAACAAACCCATTGCCCACAGTATGTGAGGCACAGAGGTTGAACAATATTCTACAATGAATGCAGGGATCCATGAATGGGAGCTGGCTTCACAGTTCACGGTACTAATGGAAGTGTTTTGAAGGTGGTAGTGGGATGAGGATGTGAAAGCAGCTGTGTGAGAAGAGGGAACAGGAAATCCATTATGAAGGAGACCACTAGGCACATGAAGTTGTATGAGGTCTGGAGTTACCAGACAGAACTTCTGAAACATATACAAGGATGCACTGTGGGGCTCTGGGAACCCAAGTAACTTTGCATTACTGCAGTAGAGTTTTGATTTGAGAACAGAATAGGATGAAACCATGGATATTCCTACATGTAAGTATCAGAAATATGGGCAATAAAAGGTAAAAACAACTCTTGTAGAAGGTGGCTTTGTTCAGTAACTAGCTGGGCAATGGCAGATGGCACTGGCTGGGAGGGACCGGAAGTATACCCGCAGAGGCTTGTTCACCTTAGAGCTCTCCCCTGTGGGAAGGGGGCAAAGAAACAACACAGGGTCGCTAAGGTGCTATGTTCAAAGGGCAGTCAAACAATTCAAATGTAATACGTATAAAAAAGGTGTCCAAAGTCAGCTGTGGTGGTGCATGCTTGTAATCCCAGCATTTGGAAGGCTGAGACTGGAGGATTGCAGGTTCCAGGCCAGCCTTAGCTGCTTAGTGAGGTCCTCTGCAACTTAGTGAGACCTTGTTTCAAAATAAAGATAAAAAATAGGGCTGGGGCTGTAGCTTGGAGGTAGAATGCCCCCAGGTTCCAACCCCAGTACCGCAAAAAAAAAAAAAAAAGGTGTACAGAGGGACTATGAACCCAGCTCGAGGAACACTCCATGATGATTTCCATGCCTGGAAATGGACAGCTCATCTCTGGAGAGTAACCCCATTTTGCCAGGCCACCTTTCTATCCCCGGGAATGACCCACTCCAAATGTTTTCCCCTGGAGTGTGACCCTTTCCCCTCTCTTCATCAACTTTTTCATATGGTGCCTTCACTTCTCTAAATAAACCTCCTGTACTGCCCATTTGTGCTTTCTGTTTAAGTGCTTCCCAAGCAGGTAAGCAAGGACTGAGGTTGGGCAGAATAATTTTAAAATCTCAATTGCCCATTTCTTTGATTCAGTTATTAGTTTACAAACGGCCAAAGAATACATGAAAAAATGTTCAACATCATTAGCAATCAGGGAGATGCAAATTAAAACTACACTGAGATTCCATCTAACCCCAATTAGATTGATAACACCAAGAAGTGAAACAACAATAAATGCTGGTGAGGATGTGGCGAAATAGAAACTCTTCTATACTGTTGATGGGATTGCAAATTAGTGCGGCCTCTATGGAGATCAGTGTGGAGATTCCTCAGAAAACTGGGAATGGATCCACCATATGATCCAGCTATGCCACTCCCGGGTATCTTTCCAAAGGGACTGAAATCATAATATTATAGTGATACATGCATATCCATGTTTTTAGCAGCACAATTCATAATAGCCAAATTATGGGACCAACCCAGGTGTCCATCAACAGATGAAGAGATCACAAAATTAGGGTATATACACATAATGGAATTCTACTCAGCAATAAAGAATAAAATCATGTCATTTTCAGGAAAATGGATGGACCTGGAGAACATTATATTAAGTGAGAGTAGCCAGTCACTGAAAGTGAAGGGTCATATGTTTTCTCTCATATGTAGAAGCTAGGGAGTAATTGGGATACAAGAGAAACTTTAAATAATGGAGGAAAAACCCCAATGGAGTGAAGGAGGTGATCTTGGAGGGGGAAGAGGGAGAACTAATGAAGGAAACACTTCCATTGACATTGTGTTTATATGTGAGAATACCAATGCCAATCTCAATATCCTGTATGGGGAAGGAAGGAGTGGGGAGAGAGCTGGGGGAGACTCGCTGTGTGCATGTATGTCACCATACTATGAACTACATTATGATGTGAGACTATAATGCACCAATAAAAGTATTAAGCAATTAAAAAATAAATAAAAAGATCTCCCATCTAGTAACAGCTTCACACAATTTAAGCGAAAGTACAATGGTGTCCAGGGTGTGGCCCTATCAAGTACACCAGAAAGATCACAAATTATGAAGCTTGAGAAGACTCTTTGTGTTTGGTAATAGATCTCTTGAAATGAGTTTCAGTTGTGTGGGAATGATGAAATCTAGGCTACTGAGGAGTGAATGCAAGAGGAAGTCTGTGCAAGGAAGCAGATAGGGAGGGAGAGTGCTGAAGACTGAAAACATAACCACGTGCACGCTGGCAAAAGCACATTTGAGGAGGCAGAAGCTGAGGTCGGATGGAGGCAGAATTATTTTATCTTGAATGCTTTTTGCTGTTTATTCTTTCCCATCACAATGTATGCCTACTTTTTGCAGGACCTCACTTCTCTTGTAGGCACTTCCAATTTACAAAGGGATTTCTAGAAACTAAAGCGCCTTTACAACTCAAAGTGACTGATGAAATCTCAGCCACTGTGACATGCAACAGAGGGGACCCTTGGATGGAGTTCCTGTGGTTCTCAAGTTACACACAATGTTGGCAGTCAAAGGCTCCTAAGGCCACTTCTGGAATTGATACAATATCTCTGGAAGACAAAGAGAGATAAGGGTACAGCACTGTGGGAAAGAAGTTCTCAGGCTAACTCCATTTCCACTACATTATGTTAACAAGCGTAGAGGTAGAAAGAAGGAAAGACAATTAGAAGAGCTATGATTTAGAACAAGATATTTCACGATTTTCCTGAGCATTTTATCAGTGTTAGCATGTGGTACAAGTGTAATTTTAGAACGTGATATGCTTTCATGGGAAATTATATTTGCTTCTCAATATTTAATTATCTGCTCTTTCTGGGCAACTTCTAGCTTATCAAATTAACGTTGCTTTATAAATACTCAATAAATGCTATTTTCTGGTGATCCAATAGAGCAGTAGAAATTAAGTTTGAAAACTGCTTTAGTGAAATGGCATAAAACAAGTGACAAATTTGATTGAAAGAAATTACGTTGATGACTTAAATCTTACATGGAAAAACATCAAACTAAATGAACAAACCCATGAAATATAAAAAAGTATACTGAGCCAGGCATGGGGGAGCACATGCCTGTACCAGCTACTTGGGGGGCTGAGGAAGGAGGATCAGTTGAGCCCAGGAGTCTGAAGCTAGCCTGGGACACACAGTGAGACCTCATTTAAAAATTTTAAAAGGCAAAGGTATACTCAACTTTTCATTTTTATCTAGTTTCATTACAAGAATATCTACATAAAAATGTCAATGTCATGATCAATTTTCCCAGGCTGATGGATTTACAAATTGGGAAACCAAGGAGGAAGAGACAAGTATCTCTCCAGGATAATGATTTGTTTACCACATACTTTTTAAATAATGTGATCTGGGTATGTCCCCTTTTTTTTTTTCCCCCATGCTACTCTAAGGTGTTTAAAAGTGCTTACTTAACGACAAAATTTATAGTCAGATTTTCTTGAAAGAAAATGTAATAACTAAAAATGTGCAGCTAGTGAAAAACTGGAAAGTTCTAATTTCCTTTCTCTATTGTTCGTCTCAAATCATGCTACTGAAAGGAGTCACTGTATACTTATACAGGTTGTGGTAAAATGGGTTGATTTGTAGCTGATGGCTCATCTTACACCCTACTTGAAAGTCCACATAATTTTAAACCCTCAGAGTAAGTTGGAATGAGCAGAAAAATTAAAAAAATAAGACCTTTTTGTTTTCTCTGCATAGTTGTTACTAAGATCAGTTTTACAGCTTCATAAAAACATATTTAAAACAAATTTTTTTCTGGAAATCATCCATGCTAATTTAGAGTTCGAGCATTCTTAAAGAATGATGTCTTTTGTAAAGATGAAATGATTTTATCTTAATTTTATTTAGATTATTTAGTAAACTAAAATAATAAACTCAATTATTTATTAGGAATAGAAGGAAGGATCCATTAATAAATTAGAGTTTTGTAGCTATTAAGTATAGAAATACAATGATTATGAAAAGGTAGGAACCTGAGAGTTGATAAAGTCAGCAACTAGGCACAAAATTTTGGATATGAAAACAAACATCTGTAAAAATTCAGAAATTTCTAGAAAAGAATAACAAAGTTGGGTACTTGTGGTTTGTGTCTTATCTCTATATCCACAATGACTAATAGATGGAAGTGCTTAAGATATGCTTGTTAAATAAATGTAATTTGTTTGAACTTGTACTATTCACTGAGTTATACTGTACCACTCCTCAGGAAAGAGCACTAATCAGTAAAATAAATAAAACTGCTAGAGAAAGCACTGTCTGTTCTTTGTGAAAGCTGATGGACATTAGCCAGTATCTAAACTTGAATTCTAACACAGGCAAACACTTGCACCTATAATTAAAGAGTCAACTAAGGAAATTACCTGTCCTTGAAGATCATAAAATGGAGTATGTTTAAAAACTTGTTCTAGAAAAAATAATGATGCTATGACATGAAAAACAATTATTGTTAGACAAAGCATTTATTTCTGGAAAGGACTGTCACGAATAAACATGTTTTTAAAAATCCGCTGAAAATTTCTTAATCCAGACACATTTCCCAAATATGTTTAGAAAAGTATAGGGAAAAAATTTCCATTGAAATATTTATTAATAACACATTGATTTTTATTAAGGCTAGGTTATTTAACTTGAAAAAACAAATCACAGGACATTTAAATATTAAATGTAATCTGTGCTGTTTTGCTCTTACTTTAATATTATAATTTATTTGGCAATCTGCCATTGGAAAATCATTTTCTATTACAAGTGGATTCTGGAACAGTTCATATTTAACAGACACTGTCAGCCCCATGGAATGCTAGGAATGAGATCCTACTTTCCTATTGGTTACTGTACTGATCATTAGCGTGTTGGAAATTAAGATAACCATAAACAGCAAGGCACAATGTTTTCCAGGAAAAAAAAGAAAGGTTAAAATGTTAATAAAACACACTTTTTTCTACTTATTGAAGTTTTGCTTAGCTAACAAGCCTAGATATAATCTATGTTACAGGTATTTCCTGTCAGTTAATAAGTAACTTGGATTCTTCAACTCCCAAAGCTGATGATTAAGCAACAGGAAATTCCCTTCTCCCATCACCACTCCTGACGCACAGACCAGGACATGCGAATGTACCCAATGGGGATGTTTAGCATCACCTTGGAATGTCGAGCAGATTGCTATGAAAGTTAAAGGCTCAAATATATTGACTCAAATATACTGACTCTGAAGCTTGTGCCACTCCTTTGATGAAATCATTTTGAAAATTTACAGATGACTAAAGGTATATATACGGGTATTTGATAGATTCCAGCAATCTTAAGGCTAGGGAAAGGAATCTCAAAAGCAGTGTTTAAGAAAATATGAGAACTGCATGATCTCACTTATATGTGGAATTTTAAAAAGTCAAAATTATAGGAACAGAGAGTAGAATGGTGATTATAGGGTGGGGGGCAAGGGGTTGGGAAGATGTAGGTCAAGGATACAAAATTACAGTTAAACAGGAAAAAATATGTTCAGGAGATCTATTATGCAACGTGATGACTATAGCTAAAAGTGATGTATTGCGTATTTGAAATTCCCAGACACCAGTATGTGATGTAACAGATGCATTCACTAGCACGAAGTTTCCATTCCACAATGTAAACATCCATCAAAACATCACGTTGTACACCATAAATACGTATGATTTTTGACTGCCCTTTTAGAAAAAGATATAATTAATTAAAATAAACAAAACATGAGGACCAGGAGGACTCCCAGATATAAAGGGGATAAGGAGAGAGGAGTTTTAGTCCACCAACCACCTGAAAAAAAGTTTTTTGTTAAGGTTCAATCTCGTGTCCAGTGTAAGAAGAAGCAAGTGACCTAACTTGGGATTCCAAAACTTAAATGCCTTCTAGGGTCAGAAGACAAGCTCAAGACAAAAAAGAGACTGGAATGGGGAGGATGTGGGGAATGCTGAGGGCTGGGGTGATCTGGAAAACCCCTTCAAAAGCAGCCTCCACTCGTGAAGAGACAAAAGCAAGCATTTTGTTTGCCAGGAGAACCCCCCAAATTCATCTTGATGTGAAATCCAATTTCTAATGTTGTAAACAGTTTATAGTTTAGAAGCATTATGTGAAATGAAAGCAAGTAAATGAGAACAAATAAATACTACTACCACTACCACCCACGTCTAAGGGCTAAACAGGCGTGTGGGTGACTGGTTTACTTCCTCTCGCCCTAGAGATCTGGCTGGTCCTTTCCAGTGTTGCCCCACGTGTGAGCTTCAGCAAAGTGGGCTCTTCGGCTTCTTGGGGCTAGTTCGAGGGATTGGTAAATTTACACATAAAGGGCTTGACTAGTTCAGTCTTGTGGTGCAATGGTAGTGGATCTGACACCATAAAGGGCTTGACAGTAAATATTTTAGCGGGGGGGGGGAGGGGGATGGTTTTTCTATCACCATCAGCTTAGCCACAGTAGCACAGCTGCAGCCATGATAACACACACACTAATGGGTATGGCTGTGTCCCAACAAACCTTTATTAAAAACAAGTGGCCTGCCACAGGCCCTTCTAGTTTGCAACCCCTGGTTTCAAGGATTTCTTAGAAAGTACAGGAACCCCTGTAATATTATATTCCTCATATTTTATCATATTAAAGCATCCAAGAAGCACTATGGGCCAAAACCTTATTAACCTTGTTTAAAACAATAGTATGTTAACTAGTACTAACATTAAGTAAAGCTAGTGTTTTCTCACAGAATGCACTACTGGCCTGTAGAGTTAGCTCTTGGACCTTCATGTACCTCCTGTGGGCAAGAGTTGGCTCGCCTAATCTTGTACATAACATCGTCTAGTTCTGCTTATGCTGAGAGTCTAATTTACAGTAGTTAAGAAAGCGTAGCTCTCAAATCAAGCATTCTGGGTTCAAATCCTGGCATGGCCACTTACTAATCAAGTAACACTGGGTAAGTTATTCAATGTTCTTGTGCTCCAAATCCCTCATTTGAAAAATGAAGTCAAGCCGGGTGTGGTGGCTCAAGCTTGTAATCCCAGCATTTCGGAGGCTGAGACCTGAGGATCCGGGTTCACGGCCAGCCTCAGCTACCTAGTGAGGCACTCTGCAACTTAGTGAGATCCTATTTCAAAATAAAGAATAAAAAATAGGACTGGGGGTATAGCTCGGAGGTAGAATGCCCCTGAGTTCAATCCCCAGTACCACAAAAAAAAAAAAAATAGAAGGAAAAAAGAAAAATGAAGTCAAGAACAAAACTCTCATACATGGGATACATGATGTAGGAAATAATTAAATATGTACGAAGTGCTTACAATGGTATGTAGTGCATAATACATATACATTTTTATTCAATTTAATTATAATTTTAATGTAAGCAATTATTAATATACCTAACCAAAATATTTTGCTTGCTGTAGTCCTCAAAATATTGCCCTATCGAAGACATATATTAAAATAGTCTATATTGTGGCTATGATGAAGCCTGCAGACTAAAGACAATTACCAGGAATGCAGGAAGAATAATATCTTCCCTGCTCATTACCTCCCCTTTATCATTTCACACCAAACACACTCTTGACTGCCTCAATTTCTTAGCTGAATGAGACTCAAGAATCCCTAAAGAGCCTCTCTAGCTAGTCTTACACTGAGAGAGAATCTTACAGAACACCAGTAGCTCTTAGAAATGTCCAGTCTCCTCTGGAACAGATTGTCGTTCACTCTCTTTACAACAACTTATAATAAAATACCTCTCAAATGACATTCCGTGATTGCCTACTCGCCCTCTGCAGGAGAGCTATGGGCAGCACAGAGAGGTAGGTGACCTCCATGGAGGGACAGGTTCAAAGGGCATGCACAGATCCTGAAAATGTGGGAAGGTGGCCTCAGGTCTTCACAATGGGTCCTGTTTTGTACAAAGTATGGAGAATGAACTGATAAAATTCTCTCCTAAAACACATGCAAACTGCTTTTGAATACTCGGACCCGTCTCTCCTTAACTGAGATTTCTGTGACTAAGAAGTATATATTATCAATATTTTAGATATTTTACATTTGATAATGAAAATTTTACCTTTGAGTACTATAATAAAATAAAGACTTTCAGATTTAACTTGTGCACACAGAGAATATTTCATGGAGGTCTATTTTACTTGATTTACTATGATTTTTGTTATACAGAATAATTTTCCTGAATTATTGCATTCAGCTACTTCCAATGATGTCACATTTAAAATCTCTTACAAAGCAACTAGAGAGAAGAGTATTTATAACAACTGCAAATGCTCATTTTCAAACAAATGGAGATGAAAGTTTAAAGAAAAAAATTATGGCAATTCCTAATAGTCAAGATTTTCCATGAAATGAGTAGTTTGATATTTAGCATTGAGTAAATACCATTCTCTTGGGTGGTGGCTGTTTATTTAAATAATGCAACTGAAGTTTCATTCCAGAATGAAAAAGATTAGTTTATTAGTGAATCACTTTTGTGGTTAAAAACAATAACTTATTTATTAAATTCTTTTGTTTTAAACCTAGTGTTAAATTTCTACTTGAGACCAGATAACTTTTAACTGTTTTCATAGTGATACACTGTGTAACAATTTATGATACAGGGAAATCTTAAGAATGGTAAAACCAACCAGGCATACTGGTGCAATCCTGTAATCCCAGTACTTAGGAGGCTAAAACAGGAAGATGACAGGTTTGAGACCAGCTTCCACAACTTAGTAAGATCCTCAGCAACTTAGCAAGACCCTGTTTCAAATAAAAAAAAAAAAAATTAAAAAGGGCTGAGGGTATAACTTGGAGGTAGAATGCCCCTGGGTTAAATCCTCAGTACTCCTCCCCAGTCCACACACACACACACACACACACAAAGACCAAAAGCTTTCATTGAGTAAGCATGACTTACAATGAAACATAGCTGTGAAAGGTAGAGCAGATAATATTTTTTTAAATTAAAAGAGACTTTTAATAACAATTACATATATACATATGTGTGTATGTGTATACATACACAAACATTGTGTATATAATTCTTACATTTTCATAGAACAATACTAAAAAAAAAAAAAAAAAAGAATTTGAATTCTTGTGCCAAGACTTACCACAGCTTAGGTTGCTTTCAGCTTTCAGAGCCAGAGTTGGGATATTCCAAAAGTCGTTTTGCCAGTCCACCACATTCCCTTTCACATTACAGCTGAGGTTGGAGAGGAGTTTTGAATTCATGGTAAAATTCCAAAGTCGAAAGTTATAAATGTCCCCTTTTAGAGAGGGGATGTCATTTCTATTGGAGCCCAACAACAACTTCCCATTCCCAGGAATAACTTTACTAATGGTAGGGTCGCATGGAACTGTTTCATAGTTTCTTTTGAAATTCACACCAACAAAGCCTGAGTAATTATCCCAGATGATGCAGAGCTCCTCAAAGCTGTCGGTGAAAATGTCTTCTTTTTCTTTCACAGGTAACACACTGTTCAGCAAGCAGATTGAGCCAGAAATAAAGAGGAAGTAGCCATTGTTGGCCTTTCCAAAGCTGAGCAACTGTTCGAGGGACGCATCTGAGTAGGAGAAGGCTATCCATTCTCCAGCGTCATTGCCAACTTTGGTTGCTTCAAAGCAGAGTGTGAAAGCACTGAGCTCTGGAATGGAGACACTTTTTGCAACAGATACCTGGTAAGCATCTAGTGTCTGGGGTAAAACGACCTTTTGATTCTTTAAGGACACGGCAACTAGGACAAAACACAACATCAAAGATGAGTCAAGTTAACTCCAGAATATAGACTGAAGACATGTCAATCATCTGACATAACCTTTCTGCTCATTACTTTAACCCACCCGCTGCCTCTTGTTCCTCTCTCTGTTCATCCTCTATTGCCAACCCCTTCCTTACGAGTGCTGTTACACCAATAATATCAACAATAAGAAGTCCTGCCCATTTTCACTCTAATCACAATTGAATCTCACTCCTAAACTTTGAGTTGCAGCCAGCTGAGTTGGTAAGTAGTTTTTAATCTCTGAATTAAAAGAGTAAATAAAAATGTAACTTCCTAATTAAGAAAAGAACTGGTTTCAGGAAGGCTTTGTTTACACATTAAGATTTTTTTAAAATGTGTTATTTTTAAATACTTTCTAAACATAACTAATAGCTCTTATTTTATTAACAACTGTCTTTCACTCTTCTCAAATATTCCCAGACCACCATCTTCCCTTCAGATACTCCATATCCCTCCCCCTGATAAGCAAGCTATTTTAGGAACAAAAGCAAAGAGAATTCTGTTGAGGGAAAGGTCTAATATTAAGTATAACAAAAATCAAATCTTCAGGAATTTATACCTGGACATATGAGCTACATTTTGAGGGACAGAAGCAGTGGGTAAAGGTTTCATATTCCAGCCCTTCCTTATAGCAGCCACACGCCCCTAGGCCTGTTACTTCACCTCTCTCTACCTTAGTGTCCTCATCTGTAAAATGTAGGACAATGGCACTATTGCATGGACGGTCAACCAGAAGTAAATAAGTTATTATATCAAGGCATTGAGTGATGCCCACCCAGGACAACAAGTAGCAGGGATTACTATTATGATTTGCATAATAAATGCAACATAAAAATGTATTATCCTAATGGTTCTGTGATATGTGTGAAATTACTGAATAATATAATGGATTTATCTCTGTGCATTATACAATTGATTTAAGAGATAAGTATCTCTCCTGAAGAATGCTGTTTAAGCTCTGGGGATGTGGCTTGGTGGTAGAGCATTTGCCTAGAACATGTGAATCTTTGGGGTTAATTCCCAGCACCCTACCCACACACACCCTACCCACACATATACAGATGCTACTTAATACCCATTTTATATGAGTAGTAGTTTGAACATATTTTAATATACACCAAGAACAGCTCATTTTGATATATTCTAGGAAAATGCATGATAGTATTTAAGAAAGTTATGAATTTTAGTCTACTTTTTAAATATAAAAAGCTTATAGGTCTACTTATGCAAAAGGATAATTATGTGATATCAACCTGGTATTCTACATGTATTGTTAAAATAAAAAGGCTAGAAGGAAATATATCCATTGACGTTATATTTGTGGTTATGGCTTTGTCATGTATATACATGGAATTCTAATTTGTTTTGATTTCCAAGTGTCCTATATTTTATACTCTTCAAAACACTATTTTGAAAAGCTAAAGCAGGTGTTTCACTTCACCACACTTGTACCTAATATCAATCACAATCAGTAAATAATTCCATAACCAAAACACACAATTATAATGAGGATCAGACACTGCTATGGATGCCCTTTCTTTTTGTTGCTTTTATTTTTCTTTTAAAATTTATGACACTCAGTCTCAGCTACCTAGTGAGGCAATCCACAACTTAGTGAGACCCTGTTTCAAAATAAAGAATAAAAAACAGGACTGGGGGTATAGCTCGGAGGTAGAACGCCCCTGAGTTCAATCCCTAGCACCGCAAAAAAAAAAAAAAAAAAAAAAAAAAAAAAAAAAAAATTATGACATTCATTTAGGAAACTCATTAGGAGAAAAAAGAATAAATAAATTTCATAATCTTGAAGCTTGATTTTCCTTAAGCAAAGTCTGATTTTGAAGATAACAAGATTATTTTAATATAATGTCCCAGAATCTGGGAAAGATATTTAATAATATTATATTTTATTTCTGTCATCTATCCATTTTCAGGGGACTTTCTTCATCCTAAGTTGTTTATTAGCTTAAGTTATTAATAGCTCTTTTTAAATTTACATATTTTTTTTCTATATTTGTCCCCTAGGGTAGTTCTTTAAAAGGGCAACATCCTAAAAGCCCAAAATAAAATGATTTCTAAATGGAGCTGTTTTAAATTTTCAGTAGAGAGTGGTTAGAATTACAGATCTTAATTACTAGCCGTGGAATATCCACTGTCTTCCAAGCAGCTTTTAAATGTTCTGCATGTAAACAATATAAAAGAATTCAGCTCTACTGTAACAAGATTTTGGGTCTGGTAATCATTGCCTGCTAATGAGAATGCTAAGAGAATATTAACAGATTCTTGCCCTTATTCCTAATCCTAATCATTCACATTCACATAAAAGAGCATAACTGTCTTCTTGTCCTTGTGTTTACTGTAGCACATGTTAAATGAAAGCAGAAGATTGGCACTGCCTTTGGTTTACATACCTCTGATGTAGCTGGCATTGAAACCTTTCTTCTGGATGCTAAAGTCACTTGAAAAGGACACATGCATCTCATTCGCACTTGAGTTAAATGATAGGCCTTTGGCTGTTGCTCCACAAAATTTAGTCTGGCTCTCTCCAATATCAAGGGATAATGAGTCATAAATGCAATTCGGAGCTTCTTCAATGTCAAAGTCATTAAATGTTATCTGGATGATGTAGCCGGTGGGGGCTCGGAGGGTCCACATGCAAGCCTGGCTGTTAGGGTAGTCGTTAGGGTAGCATGGAGAAGTAAAGGTCCCAGAAGGGCTGGACAGAACAACTCTGCAGTTGGCACATCCCTGCACTGCTGGTCAGAGAAAAGAGAAACAGAGAGAAGGGCTGGGATCAGATGCGTACAATAAACCAGGAATACCACACACTGGGGGGAGTCAAACAGTAAACATTTAGAAATACCAAAATACAATCATGAAAATTAAAAGGAAAATGAAACCATCACAAGAGAAAAAATGCCAAGAGTATAACAAAAATAAAAAGAAAACCACAAAACTTTAGAGCAATGATTCTTAATCTTCCACTATCAGGTACTGAGAATCCAATGAGCTTTATGGGATCACTCTCCAGGAAAATACACAGGGGCCACTACAATTTGGGGAGCACAGAAAGCCTGAGGAGTCATCGGTGGACTTCACAAAGGTTCAGTGACCTGAGTGAAGAATCTCTGCTTCAGAAAGTAATTGAACTGAAGTAGGGGAGGTTTTAAGACTATAAAGGCAGAGCTCAATATTACCAACCATGGCTATAAGGGAAGAGAAACTCTTGGGAAATAGCTGTTTAAATAAAAATCTGAAAACACAAAACCAACATTAAACACATTATCTTCTGGAAGATTGCACTTATTTTTCTTAAATTCAAGTAAATATTATCACCTTGCGTCTATGGAATATATAGCTTTGATAATTATACACTTATGTGGGCATCTCATTTACTCATTCATTTAGCAAATACTGAGAGCCTATCATGTGCTAAGATTATTCTAAACAGTATATGCCAATGAGCAGGAAAGACATTCTCTATAGGAAGGCTGACACCTCAGTCTTGGCTCTAAACCAGTAATATAACAACATAGTGATAAAAGGTAGAAAGAAAAGAGAGAGAAGAGAAGAGAAGAGAAGAGAAGAGAAGAGAAGAGAAGAGAAGAGAAGAGAAGGGAAGAGAAGAGAAGGGAAGAGAAGAATGGGCAGAGACATCAGGTAGTTATTCAAAGAGGTAACATCTGAGCAGAGACCCAGATGAAATGAGGGAGCATGTCATGAGTACAGGAGGGGAACAGCATTATAGACCAAGGGAATCACAAAAAATAAAGACCCACTGTGAGTGAATGTTGCTCTCCCATTGAACTGTAAGTTTCTGAAGGCCCAGGGCCATCTCTCCTCTGCTCATCACTGTATTCTCAGTGTACACAGTAGGCTCACAATAAACATTAATTGAGTTAATATATGTAAAGGAACCTTCTGAGATGGCAGGAAATATTACTGTCGTATTTTCACTAATAAGAACATTTAGGATCTTCTAATTATTTATTCATGGCCTGGTCAGCAGAGACCAAGGTTTACTGTCCATGGATGTTTCTACAATTAATTTTCATGTTTTTTAAATATTTGATAAATGAAGGGAGCAATCTCATTTATATAATGTTCTAGATAAAATGCCATAAAATATAATTTTCAAGCAATACTTTAAGCATGTTAATAGGAATCACATTAAATTTACTGTATTCCTCTCTCTTTTGCTAAATTGAGTAGAATAACTATGTGGCAACAAAATGGTAGCTATGATTATGACTCATTCTATGGCATACTGTCTCTTCAGGGACTGAGATCTGTCATGCTGTTGCAGATGGGTTTTTGCTCTTTCTTTCCCTTGTGGCCACCTCACGTTACATTCTGATTTGCCTTGTTGGCTCTGCTTCCCATCCCCTCTGTCTAACTTGTCCTCTCTCTGTTCTTTCCAAGGCTCTGATGTATTGAACAGGGCTGAAGACAGAAAAGGGAAAACAAATGATGGTCTTCCAGTGTCTGCCAAATGCCTTGTCTTATCCATCCCTGAAGCACCATGTTCCACACACATATAGAGTTATCCAAAGCAGTTGTGTTGCTTTTATTTGTGAGATTATTTGCTTACTGTCTTCTCCCATTAGTCTGTAAACCCAACAAAGGGTATGTACCTTTTACATTCACCAATACCCCACAGTAGCCCTGGACTATAGGAGATCTTCAGTAAAATTTGTGAAATGTATAAACGAATGGGTTGCTTAAATGAATGGAAACATGCCTATATTAAAGAGTAACTA
Organism: Graphiurus murinus; assembly: GCA_004027655.1. Taxonomy (NCBI): domain Eukaryota; kingdom Metazoa; phylum Chordata; class Mammalia; order Rodentia; family Gliridae; genus Graphiurus; species Graphiurus murinus. Next base: position 36,554 of record PVLC010002716.1, read on the forward strand.
TGTAGTTTATATGAAATGAAGGGTACATGAGATTTAGAACATCTCTTTGGATGGGTTTGGGGGCTCTTCCAATTGCTTCATGAATAGCATAGGACTGAGATGACTTGGGGTCTCAAACAAGTTTAGCATCCCATTACTATATCTTGGTCTCGGAAGAGAATAGTCCTAGTCAATAATTTACACACAGTAAATTTATGTAGTAATAGTCATTGGAGACTTAAAAAGAGAAAAATTAAGGAAAATAAGATGCAAACTGTGTCATCCCAATAGTCAGACAGGCAAGATCATCCAAGATGTGATGTGATTCTTGTATTTCAGATCAAAATAATGTTCTGACATTATTTTTGCCAAATTCTTCTCCAAAAGCTGAGCAGACGGTATAGGAAAATTAAATTTGACTAGTAACAGTGACTATGTAATCTTAAACAAATTAATCTGTCTGTGTCTCAGTTTTACCATTTTACATAGTGGGTAATAATCCACTTTCTGGGATTATTACATGGGAGGATTACATGGATTAACATCTAATAATCCTGGGAGTTGTATGTGGCACCTAACACCATTTAAGTGTTTACTATTACTAGTCATTACTATAATGCAAAATCTGTGATCAGTAATTTAAGGGAAGTAAAGCATCAGCCCACATCAGTAGATTATCTTCTTTCCTTCAGGTACTCATTGGGATAGAAAAGAGACAGATAAGGTATCTATAATGTACACTACAACATTTAAAGAATTCTTCAATATCATTATCATTTATAGTGTTTACACAGCATTTAAAGATAGTGATACTAAGTAGAAATTATCTTAACTGGATGGAATATAAAACTAGGTGTAGTATCACCATGTTCACTTTGTTAAATACTTTTATGGGTGCATTATAGTCTCACATCATAATGTAGTTCCTAGTAATAGCAAATTCCATGCTATAGGTTGCTTCACAGTGAGGGCTCTCACATACATTATCTCATTTAATATCATAATAACCCTGGGCTGTTTTTTTTCATCAACCTTTTGATGAAATACATATGACTAAAATATTTAGATTATATAACTGACTCAGTATTCCATGTGTCATCAATAATACAACCAAGATTCAAATCAACTCTTCTGAATGTAAGTCTAGTATTTTTTTGAGGGGGAGAAATTGCCACAATTAAACAAAAGATAGAGAGGAAAGTGGGGAGTTCAAGTACTGTTTTAGACAACATTTTTTTTAAGGGGCAATTTCTTAAACATAGCCATATCAGCTTAAAATTAATGTGCTTTAAGCAACTAATTTGGAAATATTTTAGTAAAGAATTTTAGAAAGTCTGAAGAATAGTACTTTATTTTTATTTTTTATATTAATTGATGCATTGTAATCATACATCTTTGTTAGGTACAAGCTGATAAAGGCATATATGCACACATTTCTCATTTAACCCCTTCCCCAATTCCCACCCCACTCCCTCGCCCTCCCTCCTTCTCAAGTTCAGTTTAGTGATTAACTTTGATATATTTGTGAAAGTACTTTAGATTCTCCATTTAGAATGATCAGATGTCACTTTTAACCAATTTCTACACTACAAGTGTTTTAGTCGGCTAAAATTCTTGTAGTGTAGAAATCACTGAAACCAATGTACCCAAGAAGAACAGTATAGAGGAGATAATATTTATTTGGTTCACAGTTTCAGAGGCACAGTCCATACTCAACCAACTGCAACACAGATATAATGGTGGAACAGCATGTTGGAGAAAAGCTGAGCTCAACTCAATGATGACTGGAATCAGAGAAAGAGGGTGAGGGGGAAAGAGAGAAAAAAAAATGACCAGGGACAGATACTGCTTCTGCTCATCCTTAAAAAATTTCTAGCTGTAATTTAATTGTGGGTATTTTCATAAAAGTTTATTCTTCAGTGAAATTCAATTCTACCATGAAAACCTGCTAGTCATACCAAAGCCTAACTCAAACACTTAGATACAGATTTAATAACCATTATTTTACAGGGATTTTTCATCTCAGATATTTGGATACTTACTCCACCCTTGCTACAAATTATTCTCTGTAAAATATAAATAGCATGTTCTTTAAAACTGGAATTTCTCTAAACAGCAATCTCTCTAATTTCAGATCCAAAGAAATAAATCAAATTAGAGACCAATTTTGTTGCTTTCAAAACAAATCTGTGTATGATATTAATCACTATTTTCCTGCACTGTGTTAAGCGGTGAAAAAAATGAATATATTTAAGTTAAATTTCCTCTTTTATTTGAATGTGTATAGGACTCTAGCTGATAAATTTTCTGGAAAAGTTGGCTAGTGAAAATTATCTTCAGAAAACTTAGCTTAAGTCATCTCTTCAATTTACATCTATTCAAAATCATTGTTTGAATTATCCATGTGAATATATTAAGTTCTAATGAATGCAAAGATCATTTGTTGCTTTAAAAAGCTTAAAATATTTAGTTACTTTGGTGGCTTCTAAAGATTAAATCTAAGAGCCAGCAAGTGAGAATTCTAGAGTTAGTTCTAATCATTAAAGGGCCAGGACAGCAACAGATCATTTCTCCAGTCAACTGCTGCTAATGTCACGTCATTGACATGTAACGTGTAAGTAACATTTTAGATACTGGCATGTACTAAATGACTGAAAATATACAGAACTGGATGACTTCATCAAAGTAACGATTTAAATGGTTTCAGACCCTGTGCAGATTTTTTGGAACAGCCAGGAATCTGAAGGCAATCTGGCTGTGACATCTGTGGTTCTGTTAATGTGACAGACTTGGCAGTCATCCCTATCTGCTCTCACTTGCTCCTCCCCAAGCTCTGCATTCAGAGATAGCCTGTCCACACTGGGGAGGGTGGCTGCTCAGCCAGGGTCACGCCGGTCATTCCAATTTCCTACTGGAACTTCCAGCAGCCATGCAGGGATATCAGTTCACTCCCACCCTCCTCCTAAAACACTGGCTTCCCCAGAGCTAACCAGATAATTGTTTCATTTCCTTCTATGATGCTTCAACCTCAGAATGTTCTTTGGAAGCTCTATGAAGAGGAAGCCACCGCAATGACTTAAGCATGAGTTCAAAAGGGTACCACTGTTCTTGGATCAGTTCAATTGGGTCTGACATAGCTAGAAAACTAAGAAGATGTAGAATTGCAAGTTCTTTGAGGCCCCATTCAGCCTGACAACTTTTTGAATCTCCAAAGATATGCACATGGACCACACCCTCAAAGACATCTCTGTCTTGTCTAATATTGTTAACATTTAAACTTTGAGCTCTGTCTTTCCATAATCACTTTGGCAAGAGAACATCCCATATTTAACTGAAAAACATAATACTTTCTAGAGATCCAAACAAGTGAATTACTATAAATCCTTTCAGAGTCAGCTTGTCGTGTAGATACACTGTTCCTTATAAGAGGATTAGACTCACAAACGTGCACACACCCACGAGCATTTTCATGGGAAACTGTTCTCTCGTAAGCAGTGGCCGAGTTTTCCCCATCCTCAAGAAAACAATCTAAAGGCAATAATCTGAAACAACCTAAACTACATGGCCTATCAATTAATCTATGTCCTGGCTACTATATTCATTGAAGTCCCTTTTCCCATTCCACGTTCCTGCCCTGCAATCCCCCAACTCTGGATTAACACAGTTGTGGACCTTCTCACCCTAATTCACAGGCTTCTGAGTCTCATTGAAAAGAATTCACAAAGTAATGCAGGATTCTTCATTCTTAAGAGGCTTCCACTTTTATCTCACTTGCCCTCTGCAACATTTGATGCCTCTGGATACATCGTGCTTCTTCAGAGTCTCTCCATCGACCGCTCCTACATTCTGTTCTTCCCATGCCCTCTCTGACCATTCCCCTTGCTCTGCTTGGAATTCTTGCTATTCCAAGCACGGTCCTCAGACCAGCAGAATCAGCAGCACCTGTGACCGTACTCGACATACAGAATTGCTCAGACCTACTGAACAAAATCTGCAGTTGAAGATTTTAAGAAACGCTTCCTTAAATACCACCATGCTACAGAAGCTATTCACAATCTCTAGTATACAGCATCTGCCAAGACCATCCATCCCCTCTTATAGCTCTATCAGATTAGTACTACCTGACCCACGGAGTGGATCCCTGACCTAAAGGCAAACAAACCATGGACTTTGCTAATCAGTCAGTTTCTGTTTTTCAAGAATTTGAAGTTAGAGATACAGACAATTTTTCTCAGAGAATAGTGAGTTAGCAGCTACCTTGGCCAATTGCAAACGAAGATGACAGGCTGATAAAAAAAAAAAAAAAAGGGAGAGGGAGGGAAAATGTACAGAAAGGAAAAATGAGAGCAAACCAGAAATTTGAGAAACACAGAGACTTTAATTACAGACATTCCAGATCCAGTTACCAATGGGAAGAGCTGTTCTTTGTGGCTTGTCGTTGGATTCTGTGACAAGAACTCTTACTATACCTGCTACCACACTACTTCACTTGGTCCAGCTTTGGTGCATTTATCCCTTGTAACCAAGTGCGCCTCAAACCAATGCCCTATGGACCCCTTCTCTCTCTCTAGATCTTCTATCTACCTATCCTCTGGGTAATCTCATCTGAACAAAGGCTTTCATTAAATTCAAAGGCTAATGGCATGCATGAGTTACATTTGCTGGCAAATGTCTGCTGGACATCTCCACTTGGAGATTCCATAGATCCACCCATTCAAATATCATTTCTCAAATAATTTGTCTTCACTCTCTTTGTAATTGGTGGTAGCATGAGAGTTATCCAAGCTAGGACTCTGAATATTTCTTTTCCCACAACATGCCAAGCACTGATCATTTATCTTATTCATAGTTATTAAATTCATAGTCATTTAATTATCATGCAGTTTAGATTCTCATCTTTTCTCTTTTGAAAAATATTTCAATAACTTGTTTCTGTGTCAGTACTCTTGTTATCTCCGAATGATCCTCCACATGACTACCAGAAAGATCTATCAAAAATGCAAATGCAAATATGATAGTATATTTTCTCTAACTCCAAACTTCTCTGGAAATCAACAAGACAAGCTCCTTTGGATGATGCATATAATACTCTATACTTGCCTTGTTCATACTTCTTAGCACATTTCTTATCACTCCCTAAATCTATTCACTCAATAAACACTTTTTATGTATCTATGTGCCTGGCACAGTGCCACATTCTGAGAATAAACTCATACACAAGATATCATCTATGACTTTGTGGGATTTATAGATTACAGGAAATGCAGATAAGTCAAGAGCAATAATACAAAGAAATCATTCCTCTGACAGAGAAGATAACTGAGTACAATAGCCTAGATTTAGACTTTGTGGAAATGGTGCCATGTATAACAGATGAGAAAGAAACTGAGACCTAGATAGCAGCTAGGAAATAGGCCAAGTATTGGGGGGGGGGGCAGAGGAGAGAAAGAAAAGTATGTTCTGGGCAGTGGGGTTAGGAGTGGTGAAGGCCTGCAGGTGAGCAAAAACATGGGTTATTCAAGTAACATATGAATTTTATTTATGAACTATAGTATGCAAAATAGGAAGAAATAAGAGAAACATATGAAAAAGTAGGCCAAATTAGAATTTGCAGGACTATGCAAGCCACGCCAAAAAAAAAAATTATAATAAGAGCAATAGGGAAAATAAAGAAGTTTTAATTATGAGAAAACAGAATAATAAGATTTGTGTTTAGGATTGCGACTTTTTTTAACCTCATCTGTTTATACATTAACAACACAAAATTACCAGTGGACAAAGGTCCTCTTCAGAATTACTGCAGCCTAACTCTAAGGATTTGACAGATGACAAGATGAAAGACAAAAGACAACAAGCCATCCTAACAGTTTGTTTGTGGAAAGAGAATACCAGTCACAAGGGCACGGCAGATTAATTCCACAAAGACTGGACTCACTGAAGCAAAGCCCAACTGTGGATGGGCAGCAAACTGACTATTCTAGTGTTCATCAAAGATTTGCCTCATTTTGATCTTGAGTATTTTTATTATCCTTAAAGGAAAACAGAGGAAACTACAGAAAACACCCACCCAACTAATGTTCACTTAACTATGCCACAGAAAATCTCTCCATATGGATTATCTAGGCAGTGCTGCAGGGTAAAACTGGTTTATGTTGGCATTACCCAGGAAAATATTGCTAAACAGCACCAACATAAGTAGAGAACGTCTTCGCCTCATAAAAGCTAATTATAGTTCTAATACCCATGAAGGCAATGATGTCATTACCGGCTAAACAGCACATTACTAACTTCTTCAGCACATGAATGTAGCTAATGAGATATCCATGCTAGGACTGGAGTTGGCTCGTCATAACATATTCAAATAAGATTACTTTTTAGTTGTTTTGATTGTGGATATTATTTAGTAGCACAACTTGTTAGCTATATTTATTTATTGATTCATTCATTCATTCATTCAATTTTCTGGGTCTCTCCTTCCATTCACATTCTGTTTTCTCTCAGATGTCTCTACATATGGTTACCAGAAGGCAGTCAAAGAGGAGGTAGGAGTAAAACAAATTTTAAGAGTTAGTGAAGGTTATTGCTTCCTATTTATTCCATGTAATGTGGTGCAGGTGAAGAACCTGAAATTAATAGCTAGAGCAAATTTGGGGTTTACAAACCTACCTTCTCAATAAGTTGGGAGACTATATTGGAAGAAGATGGTAGCAGCAGGATAAGTGTGCATGTTAGCTCAAATTTTCCAAATGAGCCTTTAATTTGTGGGCATAAAAAAGCCACTCAGGTTTGTGGACATAAATGGAAGCAGTTTAAATAGTCAAGGTTTGGAGCAAAGCAAATTATAGATGCAACTGGCATGATTTTTACCCTGTATGGAATACTTTTTTATGTAAACATCTTAGTAATGAGGAGGAGCTGATGTAAAATTTCCATAGTATAGATTTTTAGGTGTATCTTTTTCAGTAAAACTTTCCATTTTATAAGTGAAGAGCTTGTTTAAATATACCACCCATCTAAGTGCTTTAATTAATTGCTGGAACTAATTATTTTTCTAAATTTTTATATAATATTAACTTTTCATATAGATCTCAAGTATAATATATTGGGTGGGAGGAGAGAAAGAGAGAAGAGAGAGAGGGAGGGAGGGAGAGAGAGAATTTCCTTTTTTTTTTTCAATTTCAACTTTGAATTGAATTTCTAAAAGTCTTCTAACTTCTAACTACATCATAAGATAGAGTTGATAAATATTTTTATGATTATGGGGAAAATCATTGGCATATGTTTATGAAGCTGAACCAGAAATGCTCTTGAGATCCTTTCCAGGTTTAAAATGATCCCCTTTTAGGTATTTTCTTTAAAACGTTAATACAGCCATATAGAACCATAAATATTCTAAAATACATTTGGAAAGGCTGACAAATAATAATAGTAAAATAACTATAACAACAAGTAGTATTTAAGAATGATTATTCTGTGCCAGATGATAGGAAAGAGACTAAGTCACCTTCCCCTTAAAATAATCTATGTTTATGCAAGTATCTGGCTATATTACAGATGGGAACCCACTGTCTTCTAGTCTTGGCTTTTTCATTAACCAATCATGTGATCTAGAGCTAGTCACTAGCCATTGAGACTTCGATTTCTACATGTGGAAAAAAAAAAAAAAACAACAACTAAACTCTAGAGTTTTAGAGTTCTAAAACTGTAATAGAGGTTATAGACTCAGGTTCTCACACACAATAGTGCTCCTGTTGTTTTTCTACTAGAAAGAAGCTTCCAGAAGATAGCTGATGCTTCCCTAAGGAAAAAGAGTGTCCTGATGTATGGTTCACAAGGTCACGAGGCAAGAGGGTCTTCTTGAGTGTTGTGAGACTCAGCCTGCCTGTGCCCCTTTGTCCACTTTGAAGCCAGAAGTCGGAGTCCCTAAGGGACAGCCAACACAGGTTGAATGCAAGTAGAGCTAATGGTCAGCAAACATCCTGGCTTCTGCTCCAAAAAAATTTCCACATCTTGCTAACAGTACTTATTGTGCTATTTTGAATATTGCTGGCTAGAATTATAGAGCAAGCTGTGACAGATTGTGAAGATTTAGAGTGTGGTTACATCAGGAAAAAAATCACCTCCTTTCTACTTAATATAGCTGCATTAGTGTGCTCTGGATGCCTCCAGCTTACTTTACAAAAAAAAAAAAAACTAGTCTATTACTTTTATAAAGTTAATATGCCTATTAAGGAGTAAGGCTGAATTTGGGTTTGCCACACTGCTGCTACAGTGTTTATCTAATTTCAGATTGCACTGAGTTGGGGATGAGGTGGTGTAGGTGCTAACCTTGCATAGCCCTTGGCAGATCAGTCATAGAGGTGGCCCAAGCAACTTCCCTGCATTTTGACTCCTTCTCCCATGCCCCAGGGAACTTCCACATCAATCACACGTCTGCAGCAAAAACACACTTGAAAAAGTTCATGAAGGTCACCAAACTTCATAATTATAAGTTTCCAGGAGAGTATAAAAATCTACTTGCTTACTGTCTTCTTTCAGCCAGTCATATTTTTAAACTTCAGAAAAATGGGAGAGTGACTTGTTCTAGGTGGGTAAGGTCACACCTGCAGGAAAGCCAGAGAGAGGGCCAAGCCACTGAAAGTGGGCGGGCTGGGTGGTCTACAGAGCAAACAGTGCAGCGTGTTTCCAATAGGAGGCACAGACCTAAAAACAGAAGCTTGTCAGTGTCCCAGAGGTCTGGACTATGGCAAAACTCACTGCTGCCAGAGAGCGTGGGAGGCTCAGCTGCACACATCTGCTTCACTCTCTATCAGAGGAGCCAAAGCATCATTCAAAGTTTCTGCAAAATTACTTCTATGTTCCTAATTACCTTTGGGCTTGTGGTGTTGTTTGTGAGAAAGAGGAATATTATTTTAATATGGAGATACCTTTTATGATCTCATTTTGAACATTGTAGGGAAGATCTGTATGGTATAATCTCACAAGTTATTTTGAATTGATACGTATAATGTTGTTCTGTGTAAGTACAAACTATAATACAAACCCACCTCCCTGTCTCCATGATAACGACACTGGTGATGAGGCAGAATGAGCCTCAGCGTTTATTAAAACTATACAGGGAAATACATCTTACAGAAAAATTCAAAGTGGGATGTCAAACATGGCAATTCGGAATTTGAACTACAAAGCGGTGGATACATATGTTGTTTTCCTGGGGAGGGTGCTGTGATGGGAAGAACATTTTGCCATCAAATCTCAGTAAGAAAAGATGAGAAACTGTAAGTATTCATCCTTTTGTAAGTTTCATTCTTTACTAGTGAATGAAAACAAATAGAAGATATTTGGCTGACAGATCTTCCTGAAGGATATTTGCTAAGATAATCTGAGTTGAATTTCTAGCCAAGGAAATAAAAATGATTTTCTTCTCCTTCCAATGAAATCAATGGACTTTCAGTTTTTCTGATGAGCAAGACATTAGGCATGTTTCTAAAGGGCCATCCAGCCATTGTGATGCAGTTTCTTAGCAGAAGAACTGCTAGCTTCTCTGTGCAAAATATGCCAGAAAAACCAAAAACGAATTATAATTTTAATAAAACCTACTATATGCTTGGAAATTTATGTTAATTGTTGACATGCACATGATTTTGTCCAAAAGGAATTTTTTTAAATTACCAAAAATATTTTGCCTGTAATAGATCCCTTTTATAATTTTTATTTTACGGTGTTTTATAAATTTCTATAAAACTGTCATGATTCAGAAGCAAAAAATGCAGATTAAGCTTCTTCATCACTCTTTATCTTATAATAAACACACTAAGAAATATATGTTTCACACTGAATTTAAAATTCAGATCAAGGGCCTTTGCCAAAATATAAAAATAGAATGCTGTAAGTGATTAAATGTAGGAGTTAATCTATAACTGACTAATCAAGAATCACATATGGTCATTTACAACTCAGACACAACAAAGTCCCCTTTTAACAGAAGAATGTCAGAAGAGTAAACGATTAAAGGCAACCTATCTTTTCATTTCTGTTTACTCTGCTTAAACATTTGCTCAAAGGAGAGCTAAAACTTAAATACCTATCGTTCATATAAGCTATTCTCAACACAAGTCTAAGTTTCTATTTGAGCTGGCTTCTATGTTGCCCCTATCCCAACCTCTTTACAGCTGCTTTCAGCATGCAAAGTCTCCATATACTTGACTGGAAATAGCACATTGCTTGGCTGGAACTTTTTACACAGTATTTCAGTGAAAGACACTACTGTCCTCTAAAGCACATTATTCAACAATTAGATTGGGGCTGCTGAAGCCAGAGACAAAGGCAGTACTATATCCTATCTAGTTCTACCAATGAGCTTCATGATGTCATTCTTAGGTACAGCCTCTTCATCTAAAGTGTGATTTAAAAAAAATGTATATGGCTTCTAGTGATGTAGAAGTCATGTAAAGAGATGCACATCCTCCTCCTGGGGCAAACTCTTTTCAGAAATTAAAAAAATATATATGGAAGGGCTTTGGTTAGAACTCATAAGCTAACTGAATCTTTTAAACTAAATCATTAATAAGTGGAAATGTTAATCTGATTGAGATTTTAATAAAAAATTGCATGAAGTCTACCCTTCTTGTTATGAGATCAGTAATATTAATGTACTGATCTTTTTACTGCATTTTTTAGATAAAAAAAGAAATTAAAAGAAAATGACAAGGTTCTACTGATTTGATTGAGGATTTTAGAGAAAGGCTGGGAGGGAGACATTATACAATAAGAATGTTTGATATAAATCATGATTAAATCATTAAAAGATGAGTGGAATCATGTTAAGTACAATTAGAATAGCATTACGGTAGATTAAATATCCCATTTTTCTCTTGACCACTTTTGGTAATTGGTGAAGTAAAATAAAAAATAGAGAGAGAAGTAAAATAAAATATATTTTGGACATAGCTTGAGCAGGAACTCTTTGCTAGCTGCTTCCTCTTTGATTTTTGGGTTTTATCCAATAAAAATGGAAGTAGAGAGAAAAGAAAAAACAGTAAGTGGATATCTCTAAGATGACCCATTTATCTTGAGTTCACACTGTGACATTGTGTAGTGCCAGTACACTAAGTTACAGATTTCCTCCATCCCACATAGGGAAAAGCTTGGGGTTCTTGGAGGGGGTAGAGGTGGAGATCTGAATATCTTGAGGTACACCCTCTAAAATTTAAGACTATTTTCCTTGGCATGTTTCACCTAATTTTATTTGCTTGCTTTCCTTGTCAGATATTTTTTTCTTGATTAAATGCCACAAGTTCATAAAAAATAAGTCAGGTTAAAGAAAGTAAAGAACAAATAAAGGTGAACTTTTATATTCTTAAAATAATGTATGTGTTCGCTGGACGGATGGATGACACAGATATGCACAATTTTCCTGGGGTCAGGAAGCATGCTTACTTGGTTTGTTTCTGAATTTCCAGTGGGTGGCATTATAAGTGGCATGGACTTGCTACTCAAATATGCAGAAATTGAGGAAAAAAAAGTGTACATTTCAAAATAAAAATAAATCAACATATATGCCTATGATAAATGTGTTTATATATAGAAGATCTTTTTTTAGATAATCAGGATTATGATTTGGTAGGAGAATTGATCAAGGTGCTTACTCTATTTGCTTGCTGGTCATGAAAAAGTTGATTAATTCCATTCAGAAATGAGATTATATTTGGTTTCATATTATATGCTTGTCTTCTTATAGTAAGTTTGCATTTATTCAGCACATATTTTAGATGTGTGTGTGTGTGTGTGTGTGTGTGTGTGTGTGTGCGTGTGTGTATGGGGGGGTACGTGATACATATCAAAGAAGAGAGGATTAACTACTAGGAAGTCATGAAGCTACATCATTTGGAGCTGTAAGTTTCATGACCTAGGCAATTCACTGCACTTAAGGCCAAATTTTGACTTTATACATTGTCTCATCTTGAACCATCTGTACTTTTATCATCCATAACATTTATTAGGATGCTACTGCTAGTATAAATCTATTTAGTCTACCTCATGCCCCTCATTTTGCATGTGAAAGCTAAGACTAAGAGATAACCAACTGACTAGCCCATGAGGAAACTGCTAATTAAAATAAAAATGAGAATCTTTTCTCTTTCCCAATTATGGTCATTGTAAATATTCTCTGATACTTCTAAGCTTACATTATTGCATTTAAACATGGAAAACAAATTTTAGTGTGCCTAAAATGTCTCAAGCCATGAATTATTATTTTTCCGTATGTAAATTAAATTCTTATAACCAACTTACACGGTACATGGTATTATCTTTCATTAATAAGGAAACTGAAATTTCAAAATATCATTTTTTTTGGAGGGGTACTGGATATAGAACCCAGGGCCTCGAGCATGCTAGAAAAGTGCTCTACCACTGAGCTACATCACCAGCCCTTTTTATTTTTTTATTTTGAGTTAAGGTCTCACTAAATTGCCTCAGCTGATCTTGAACTTATATTCCACCTGTGGAAGCCTCCCAAATAGCTGAGAATACAGGCATGTGCCACCATGCCAAGCTCTTCTATATATCATTTTAATGAACTACTTTGCTTCTGTAATATAGTCTGTAATCTTCTATAAGTAGGGATCACATCTAACTTGATTTAGTTACTATTACACATAAATCTATCTCTAGTAGTGGTAGTGTTGGTGGTCATGGTATTAATAGTAACAATTAATTAAATCTTCAAACTTCCACCAGAATGAAAGGATTTAGAAAAACCGTTGTGTTTAGGTAATGCACCCCACCATCTCTTTTACTTGAAGAAAAAATTTTATGAAAAATCAAGAGCTTTTGTATCAGCCAGCCTTGGCATTTGTATGTAATCTTGAGCAAGTCATTTAACCTCTCTAAACCTGTTTCATCTTAGAAAGGGGAAGATATCAGCAGTGTTTCCATAGTCACTGGATGGATCAGTGAACACCAACCTAGAGTGGCTTATCCAACAGCTGATGTAATGTAGTCATTCCATTTGTGGTGGTGGTAGGTGCACCAGAGCACTGGCCAGATCACTCTTCATCACCCACACTTGCCCTCTCTGTTGCTGAGGCTATAGGCCACTGGCAGTTCACTGTTGAGTCCCCTTAAAAGACTACAGTCAACTGAAGAGAGATAACCTCACCCAGAATTCTGGGGTGGATTCCATCCAGTGATGGATCAAAGTAGGGACATAAGGCCTCACCCACTTGCCCTAATTGAAGCAATTTCATGGGCCATTACAGCTCCAGAGCTGCCCAGAGCACCTGCAGAGGCCACGGTGACCGTGTCACAGTCTGAGCTATTCTTTCTTCACTTTCCCCACAGGTGCAGGTTTGAGATTAGTCCCTCTTAAACCTCCTGTATTCTAATCTCCATCTTAGTGTGGCATTCCAGGAACTTGAGCTATGACTCCTGTTGATTAGTGTCTTACACTTGGCTGAGCCAATGGACATTAAGGATGCTCAGCAAAGAACTCTACACAAGCCGGGCGTGGTGGCGCACGCTTGTTACCCCAGCATTCGGGAGGCTGAGACCGGAGGATCCGGGTTCGCGGCCAGCCTCAGCTACTTAGTGAGGCACTCCGCAACTTAGTGAGACTCGGTTTCAAAGTAAAGAATAAAGAACTCTACACAAACAGTACTGACAAGGTGGAAGAAGTTCAGAAGTAAAAACTAGAAAATGGAAGTTCTGGTTCCAGTTACTACCTAGGTAGGCTGGATCACTTACTTCATACCTTAGTTATAATGCTTTAAAATGTGATGGCACTATAACTTTGACAGCACTTAGCTTCCTTCCTTTGGAACCCTCTTCAGGTCCAACAATGCAATGCTAGTATTTCCATCAGGCCAAGAAAAATTTCCTGTATTGAAAACAGTAATTACATTGTTTATAAATTTCAATCAATTCATAAACCAAAAATAACTAATTAAAGATCAGGATCTTAACAGATTTGGAATACAGAACTTCCTGGATTAATCCAAACAAGGGGTAATTCTGTAATTCATTGTGGAATACTAGTCAAAGTAGACTACTAATAAATGAAGTTTCCTATATTCCCACTAAGATTTAAATTAATTTTTAGAAGACCAGGTTTCTTTTACTATGAAGTCTAAATATCCCAAAAGAAAACTTCATGTTCAAATATTGTTTTGCTAATGACTCATAACATTATTTATTTTTGAAGCATATAGAGGGGTTATTTAGTCACTGAAGAGTACTTTGTATTCACTATGAAGAAGTAGATGCTTTTAAATGATGTTAGAAACGAATGAGGAGGGATTTCTGTCAAGTAAAGTAGGAACTAGGAAATGACATCTTTCTTATTATTTTATCTTCACTAATCTAAAAGTACACATTGTTCCCTCTGGAAAAAATGACTTATCTCATGCCTGTATCTAAATTTTGGCTCTTACATATGATCTTTTAACATTGGATGCTGAGTGTAATTATAAGAAGGCTTGGTTGAACAAAGTTGGATTTTCATATTCCCTTTGATGTATCCTCTGGAGGATTTAAGCACCATTTTAAAAATATACTGTGCTAGAACATAAACCTATCACTCATGTTTGTTTTTTATTGAGTTTCTGGTAAGCGGGTGGTGGGATGATTCTCAAAACCTTAATTCTACCACCCATTACCATGTAGCTAATGGGTTCAGAAAAATCCAACCACAAAAACATAATCACAGTAGCTCTCTGTAAAGAGTTACCTGAAACCTCATTGATTACGACACTTAAAATGTTCCCTGTGAAGGTCAAATTCAAAACATATTTATGAAAAATAAACCTTTATGTTTAGATTTTAAATCTCTTGGCCAGAAAAAACATGGTACCTTGGTCAAGAATATTTAAAAAAAAAAAAAAACCTAAACATAGGATCTAGGAGAATATTTAGCTACTTTATTCAAATAGAAGTTTGTTGGTACTCATGAGCTATGATGAAGAGTGCAAAAGAAACTTAAAAACCAGATTGTTCTTTAAAGTATTAAATTTTAACTCTTTTGCATTGATACCAACAGACAAGAGTCATCCTAGAAAGACATTATCTTTATGTAAAGAGAAAGACAGGACTAGATTCAATGCGGAGAAACACAGTGAGTATAGTAAAAGGAAAGTCTAAGAAGAGGGTAATAGCAACAGTTATCCAAGTATTGTACTGTGCCAGGGAGAAAACCCCAGCAAATGACCGAGATTCTTGTGGCACTAATAAGATTAAGCCTTTCACCAGCTGCCTACATAAGACTCCTTTGGTTTTATAGGATTTAATACTGTATTCATTATGGTTTAATTCCTTGTCTGGTTCTCTATTTAAATGCATCATCTGCCCTTCTGGTTCCTCTGACAGATATTATTCATCATATATCAACAAATTGAGCTCATTAAGTTTTGGTTTCCAAAATAAAGAGAGAGTCCTATTGGAGTGATGTAAAGATAAGAAATATTAAAAACATTTAACAACATGTAACAATTAGGACTAAGGCCCTGATCAATTGGAGTAGATACTGGCTGCATGACATACCCCTACAAACAGCTGGATATCAACTCTGCACTCCTTGATTTGTAAGTAAATTTTTACTTGCTTGTTCAATATTTCTCTTCCCTCTTAAACTGTGAGATATATCAACACAGGGACTACATCTCATTACTATATTTTCAAAAATATTGTCTCGTATATATAATGCCTGACTCTGGCCTTGAAAATTCATAAACAAATCAATACACACATATATAAGCAAGAAATAAAGTATATTAATTTAAATGAATCAACTGGTAACAAGTAGCTTTAAAGTGAGCTTTAAATAGCCTTCAGGAAGAACTCTTGGGAAATAGTTTTATCAGGTTTCCTAAACTAATCCTGATCGGTTGCAGCAGATGCAACGGAGGTTCCTCCAACTACACAGGACCTACAGTGAGATTACTAACAACAACAACAAAATAGACTTGGAACAGCCCCTACGAATTTAACTTCTTGAATCAGACATTTACTGATATCTTTTCCTAAAAACAACTTTTTTTTGTGTTGTTAACACAAATTGAAGGCATAGCAACTCATTTAGTGGATTGATGTAATAATCAGGCCAATTTTGCCACAAATTAAAAGTCTGGCTAGTAATTACAAATTTGATGATTGACACGTCAAATTTAACCATGTAATGAAGGAAACAAATTTTTTCCTTTTCCGTTTGTTATGCTTTAGTCACAGACTATTAGCCAAGCTACCATTGGGAAAATGTATTTTTAGCTGATGAAATGATTTGATCACAAATTTACATGAAACATAAACCATCTTAGAGAGTAGACTCAGAACACTCTCTGAGGAAGAAGGGGGGGCCCAGTATTTATGATATTCTGTTTCCTTCCCTTGTTCATGTTAAAAACACCCAGTAAAAATTCATGCATTTAACTGATATGTAAACCAGAGAGATTATTTTTGAATTCAACACAGTTGATCATGATGTGAAAACAACTTCTAAATCAAAAAGCAAGGCACTTAATATCATGTTGAATTTTGTATTTACAAACCAAACTTTGGTTCAGTCTTTTCTTATGTATACAATGTTTATGGTACTCAGCCAACAAATATAAAGAGTGACAAACAGCCTTCACTATGACTGCCAAAGATATTTAGATACTATTTTCAAGTTACTTACAGTTCCCCCAGGATATTTCCTAATTGAAAACTAGAGAAGAATGAAAGTTACATTTTTAATATAAAAATTATTAACACATCTATGAATCTTTAGCACATATATCTGTACTTCTTTGCTACTCTGTTGAAAACTTTTCAGTCATGTAAAACTTTAAAATAAAAAATGAATACTCTCAGGTCTCTTGAGATCTTCATAATATTTTATGATTTTACAATCCAACTATTGAATGACCGACAAGTCTGTCCTTTGTTGGGTAGACTGATGTTTTAGTTCTCCTATTCTCCCATCCTTCTCTTCCTATGTTCTATCTTGGGTATTTAGAATTATTTCAAGTTAAGGTAGAATCAGTACATTCTTATTATTCCCAAAGATCTAAAATACTTTCAAGTCTTCCCTAGTCATCAACCTGTTTTATCACAAAACAATCTGGTAACTACAACTCTGGACACATATTGAATATCACTATGTTTAAAATATTAACAGAAGTGTGAGTGTGTGTGTATGTGTGTGTGTGTGTGTGTGTGTGTGTGTGTGTGTGTCCTCTATTGTCCCTTTCATAAACTCTTGCCTCCCAATTATTTCCTCAAATAGAATGGAAGCATTAACTTTTTCTTTATGGTTTTAAGGCACCCAGTTACTTCAACAGAAATTTTTGGAGGAGGAAGTAGATGCTAATATTTCACATGGTATCAGATATCTAATGAAAACATCAATTAACAACTTCATTGTAAAAGTTATTTTGTAATTGCTTGACCTTGGAAATTTCCCTCCTTCAGTCCTAGCAATCAGAAGACATTAAGTATTCTTCCACACTACTTTTGCTAAAATGTGTCTGTGAGCAAAAGTTACATTAATTTTGAATATGTTCAAAGGATGAATCGTGTCACACTTTTTCATTTAAGGTAACACACTTTGTTGTATACATTTAAAACACAATAGACAACCTAGAAAAGTTCTGTGTGATATGCTAAAACTCACACCCAGTATTCAGACTATAAAGATTTTCTTTTGGCTACAAAAATATCCTCTAACTACAGAAATCTACTATGAAGAAAAACTTATACTCATCATCACATTGCTAGACAGAGTTGTTTTTTTTTTTCAAGTATTTATTTCTTTTATAATTTTGAGCTCACATAATATTTTTCTTATCATTGATACTTTGGAAACAAAACAATCAGTGACACCATCTAGGGAAGTACTTTTCTGCACATTTTACAGAGTAATAAATTCAGAACAATAAATCATGAGTAGGCATGTGAGCGGGATCTATCTGACTTCACTCTGAGTACTCTTAGTCTTCCAACCAAATGAAAATCCAGTAGGAGCTATAACTATTGTTCAACAGAAACATCTTTCATACATTTCTTTAAGAATGTAGATAAGCTTTAGAAGCAGGAATGCAGTGCTGAAAACTTCAAGTACCAGCAAAGTATATCAAATTAAACACCATGAGGGTTATGTATCTTAGTGTTTCAATCCAGGGAAATATATATCAAGAATCTCCCCTTTCTTAATTTTGTTTTCTTTTGCCAGATATTTTTTGTACCACATTAAAATAAGTGAACAGTACACTGTCATGTTTCTTGATTTAGCTAACATTAAAGTTATGGATGATTTAATGTTAGTTTACTTGAAAACCAATTGTATTTTAAAATCTGATTGCCTTTTGCTCTCCTTTTCAATGATAACTAAAATATGATTTTTTTCTAATTTTAAAATGTATAATTTTGTCAGATGTGGTGGCACACACCTATAATCATTGTCCTTAGGACACTGAGATAGAAGAATCACAGGTTCGGGGACAGTCTCAGCAAGTAGTAAGACTCTCATTAACCTAGCAAGACCCTGTTTCCAAATAAGAAATAAAATCAGGCTGAGGGTATAGCTCGAAGGTAGAATGCCTTTGAGTTCAATACCCAGTACCACACACAAAAATCTATAGTTTTAAATTTATAATTAAAAAATTATGATTCTATAATCTCAATGTTTTTAACTTGTATATCATAAAATATGTATTCCTAAATACTATTTATCTTTTTATATTTCATAGAAAATTTTCCCTAATTGAGATCATGAGAAAAAATGTAAATAAAGACCAAGTAAAAGTCTTTAAAAATGTTGATATCCTTACTCACTTTTATTAAAATAAATAAATATAATTTGTTTTTCTGAATGTTACTATAAACATAAGTAAATTTATTATTTATTTGCTTAAAGATAGCTCACTATCTTTGGCTATTGAATTTTTCAAAATATATATTTTCTTCCTTTCAAGTGTTTTTTTTTTTAAACCTCAAGTGACCAAGTAAATTTTAAGCTCTTCATGAATAAGAATAACAAAAAGGCACTTATTTAGGTAACTGTAAAATTATTTTTATAAACAGGAAATGAATTTGATATATTTGTTGAAAACACGTATCTCATTTTGCAGAGAATGCAAATATATTTTCATACACTTACATTTATATTTTTACCAAGTTTAATATAAAGAATCCATTCACATATATCTGGAAGTCATGTTGGGAGAAAAAGAAACAGTAACAAATAAATCAGAAATGAGAATTTGAGCTGTATTCTCGGCAGAAATTTTACTTATCCAACCATATTTTATAATAAATAAAACAAAACTTTTTCATTGTTTTTCCTCTTTTAAGTAGCTAGATACATGCTTAGTGTTGGGAGATACTAGTTAATGCTAGATGATTACTAATGAGACCAATTTATTTTTCAACTATGTGATTGACTTTGTGTAGTATTTCTGATGATCTAGAAAATTTAGTGTAAGTCTAGCAAGTTTAAAAAACTCACAAGAGCAGTTGAAAGAACACTACTGTCAGCCTATGTTTACTAATTTTGATCTGGATAAAGTACAACTGAAATAGCCAATTGATTATGAATATTTCTATATGCTTTGTCTAGCTGGTAAAGTATCAATATGAATGCTCAGGAAATTAGGGGCCTCAAAATAATTTTTTTAAGTTAGGTAGGAATCATACCTCCTGAAATTCTTTTTGAAATAATACATCGTGTTCCAGTGACCAATAAAAATCTTTCCGCTTTTTGTTTATAATTCAGAATTTTATAATTTCACATTCTGAGTAATAAGCATCTCTGCACCTCAGCATAAGTATGGATTGGGAAATGATCATGGAAATGTACCTTCTCTGGAAATTTATTTTTGGAATCAATCTCTAAGATAAACTTAGTTTCCTATATTTTTCCTTTTAACACTTTTCTCCAGGCTCTGGAGGAGAATTTTCTTCCTTTTGGTTTATACAGTGCCTCTTCCACTTGCTACGTTTCTCCAAACTCCCAGGTCCCACTGGCCTTTCACTCTGTCCCACCTCATTCCCCTTCTGCACAAGGTGCTCATAGTGGCAAAGTTTATAACCATTTTAGGCACCAAATATTAGAACTATGCACACCTTAAGAGATGAATGACACTACGACAGTGAATCCTGTGTAGTCAGTGATAGAGCACTTGCCTAGCTAGCATGCACAAGGCCTTGGACTTGATGCCAAACACCTAAAAAAAAAATAAAAATAAAAAAAAGTGTGTTTCCCAAATTAACCCTAAGTAAGTGGTGAGCCTTCTAGGGACAAGAACTAATTCCAGATTTCCACTTTTTACATTCACACAACAAAGCAATTGGGGGAAGGGGCATTCAATCTTAATCAAGTTTCAAACTGATCAGATTTCTTGTTAAAATAATTTGTTCACTGGAAACAATTCATAGAATTGCCTAGTTCTCATTTTAACAAAATTAGAAAATATATTGGTATATAAGTTTCTTTTTTTAATTTAGAGAGGAAAGGAGAAAGGTACAGCCTGCATAAAGCCACGCAGCTACTCAATGGCATATAACTATAGCTTGCTTCCAATAAGCTCTCCCTCATGAAAATGTTTCCAATCAAATAATAAACCAATGTCTTGACTTCCCATGAAAAAAACTGTATCTATCAGCAATTTCACAGCTATAATCTAAAAGACTAGACCATGTAACTTAGATGAAGGAAGATTATTAGCTCATGGTTTGGGGGTTCAGTTCATGTGAGACCAGAGACTGTTGATCTCAGAGCATGGTGACAGGAAGCAGAGAAAGGGAGAGAACAAGCCTTTGCTCTCACATCATTGAGGCAAGAAGCAAGAGAGGGAGCAAGGGGAAGAGGAACCACATATTGTCCCCAAGGCTGCACTCCCAGGGACGCACCTTCTCCAAACACACCCTTCTGGTCCAGTTCACCACCAGTGGATTTATGGACTGCTGGAATTACAACCCTCATGACTCAGTTACATTAAGTCCAAACACCAATTTATGAGCTCTCCAAGGACCATTCTCTATCTAACTATAATACAAACATGGATTGTTTTTCCAGCCTAGTGAAGCAGAAACTTTTATAATCCTATGGAACAGTTAATAATATCTAAGGTGTAAAGAGAACTAAGCAATTGCTAAATTGCAAACTTATAAGTGGTGGGAACAGTATTCAAACTCAATGAGTTCAACTCCAAATCTCTTCTTCTAACCACTTCATTTATTCCTTTTCCAGCACTCTAGAAATACCATCACTAATTATTTTGAAATCTAGAAGTTGACTCTAGGCTATGTAATTTTTCCATTTTGAAGATCTCTTCTATTCTCAATGTCCTTTAACAAGAAGCTTATCATCCTATCACATTCCTTTTCAAATTTTTTGAAGATATCTTTCAAGAGAGTATGGTGATACACATCTGTAATCCCAGTCCTTGGGAGGCTAAGACAGAAGGATTGAAAATTCAAGGCTGACATCACCAACTTAGCAAGCCCCTATTTCAAAATAAAAAATAAAATAGACTGTAGTGTAGCCCAGAGGTAGACCACACCTGTGTTCAATCCCTAGCACCACACACAAACACAGCAAATATCATATATGTTGCTTCCTGAGCCAGTTCCTACCCATTCGTTTTATGAGACTATTATATTCTCTACATATTAAAAATGTTAAAACCTAAGTCATCTTCATGGTCTTGAAATCCAAGAAGACAAGAAAAAAATTATGTAGCAGGGAAGTGCTCCATTCATTTAATTATGAGAATATCCTCAGAAACATTAATAACAGAAACAGATTATGTGCACTTCAAATAAATTCCCTAAGCTTACAAAGGTTACCCACTTGCTGAAGTTTGACAACTTTACTAATTAAGAGTTAATGATGTCTCTGATTCTACTTGAAATGGGGTGGGACAGACAAGGATATTTCACTCTTTCTAGGAAATTACTACTTAAAAGGTTTCAGAATAGAAAGAGACTAGAAATCTATTTATCTTTTCATTTCAGTCTTAACTATAGAATCAGGAAATATTCCTTTCTTTTTCTTAACACATTCAAGTATTTATTACATGGATTTATGCAATGTATATACGCACACTTACAATTATATACTCTGTGATATATATATATATACATACATATATATATATATATATATGTATATATATATGTAAGAACTTCTGAATTCCTCTGAGTGGCTTTATCAACACCATAACTCCCATGTTAAATTAAATGTGTACGACACTGTGAATTTAATAAATACAAGGTTATTTATGACCTGGAAGACTTGTACTTAATAATTTATACACATTTGGCAATGCCTAAATTGCTATGAATGGACATTTATTCTTGAGAATACATCTGCTTCCATGCTGTCTTCCTTGCAAAATAACTTGCAGTTGTTGGTATATCAGCATAACAACCCTTGCTAACCTAACTCCCACTTCTAATGTTCCTCTCTCCACAGATGTGGAGTTGCTTACAGGAGAGACAGCCTGGTCCCACTGGGCACAAAAACTACCATTAGTATACAATATTTTTGTTAACAAGACAATAAGAACTTAAATTTATTAAACAAGGCTTGTGTAGCACTACCAAATTCTGTATCTAATATTTGAAAGCCATTTTGTCTGTGGATCAGAAGCCTGAATTTCCCAGTGCCAACCACACCTGCAATACATGTGTGTAAAAACAGAACACAGAAGGAAATATTTAGCCTATTATGTTGAAGAGCAATACACTAGAATAAAAGGGAAAAAAGTCACCTGGTTTCTAAGGTTTCCATGATGTAAGGCAATTCAGAAACAATTATCTGGCATTAAATATAGACAGTTACAATGAAAAGATTAAGCAGGTAATTTCATAGTGGTTTTTAGTCTGTATTCCTAATAAGGCACTCAGTAATCCTTAAAGCCAGAACATCCTGGAAGTATGAATAATCTTGAAGACAGCCTGCTCATCATCACCATGCATGACAGGGAACCACACGAATCCAGCCCTTGCTACCACAAAAGGATCATGATTTTTAATATAATTTGCTAGTAACAACATATAAGAATGAATCTGGGTACTCAAGCCAAGCAGAAGTAGAGAAAGAGGAAGGACCAGAGTTCATATCAGTACTTATTCTTGGCACTAGGAGGGCAAGGAGGGGATATAATTTTGGTGCATTTTCTTGAAAGCTCTGAGGTCAGCCCTAATTGAAGCATGACTGATAGTTCCTAACTCAGATCCTTAATTTCAATGCTTCGTGTTGATGTTTTACCATCTGCTGGTCTCCAGCTTCTCTGGAAGCACTCATGTTGCTCTGATGCCTCCCACAGTCATTGAAGAGTGGACAGTAGAGATGGGACCCTGCAGGCCAGTTCTTGCATCTTTCTGCTTTTAAGCTCTGGGAATTAATTATCAAATCTTGTCTACAGGACTTAAGATTCTTGACAAGGACACTGACTCAAAAATGTGGAGAACAATATCGATATCTGAGATGTATTTGAAAGAGCTCAGGTGGGTTCAAAATGAATAACTCTCCTGGATATGAAGATTATTAATTTATATAATAAATAGAGTGTCAATGACACCCAGTGAAAAGTGGCACATGTTTATAGGGAGTTGGGAGGAAGTTTGACAAATGTAGAACAATTAGTTAGATATTGAAATATGAGTCCCTGTATATTTTGATTGTTTATAAGTTTGCGTATGTAGGGGGAGAGAATGGTGGTGATGAATGGATGGATAGAGAGTGAATATGTATTACTATTTTAGTTAGAGAAAATAACCCAAAATTATGCAGTTATATATTAGAAGAAATTAGAAATTATAGCATACTTAACATCTTTTAGATTATTATGGGATTTCAAAATTATATATTATAGTAACTACATTATGATTATAGAATGGTAACTATCTTGGTAACATTTTTGCTAATATACTAAAATGATATGAAAAATTTGATTTGGACATATTCAGGTTTATGTCTAAAATAAATTTGATGGTATATTAGTGTAAAACTATTAGTACTATTTAAATATTAAATATTTGTTTAAAATTGTTAAAATTAAGGGACCATATAATAAATATTCTTATTTAGGGGCTTCATTAAAGAAATCATTGAACTAAACCAAAGAAAATTAAATATTCTCAATATAGTCGAGAAACAATTTTGAAATATATTCAAAGATTCATTCTTTATTTCGATATTATTACCAAACGTCCAAAGAATACAAATATTTACTGTCAGAACATTTTTTCATTCTCAACATAAGAAATATAGTGTCTGATATGTATATAAAGTGATCAGATATTAACTATTCATGAATAGTGTTCATTTTGTATATACCTACAGTGGGTCTCCGTGGTGACCCACTCTTTCTTATCAAAATTGGGATAGATTGAGAAATAGAGTATGGAGGTTAAAAGCTCATTGTGGTTTCTGATAGAGCTGGACTTAGTAAGTGAGCCCCAGTTACTAAGTTACAGGCACCCGTAATCAATATTTGCATTCACCACCTCACACCAATGAACCTAGCCACCCACTTTGGAATGAACCAGTTAGAAATGTACCAGAATGCACAATGCCCCTCAGGTAGGCAGCTGCCCCCACAAAGGAGGGTAGAGTCAAACTGGACATGCTCAGTTGTACCTTCCACAAATCATCAATCATTTAGTTCCACACCCCTCCCCAGGAATAAAGAGCCTGGAGCTCCCTTCACAGGGTGATACCATCAGAAAACTTGGTAGGTTCCCTCTAACATGCCAGGTTGCCGTTTTTCTGGTTTGTTTGGTTTTGTTTCTTGGGTCACATTGCAGAATTCACTAAAACAGTACATATAAAATTAAAAACTAATCACAAAGTATTTCATTTTAATTATAACTTCGAAAAGACAGACTATAAAATTTGTCTTAAAATTTGACACCATTTGATTACTTCCGGCAGATGGAAACTGTCTAGCCAAGAGTGGTGGGCCTTTTTAGTAACACATAATTCCAAAGTTACAAGAGTGCCAGGTTATATCAAATTCTTCACACAGAATATTATAATTAAAATGCCAGCAAATTATCTTAGAGAATACTAATGGCATGATATTTTAATGATAAAAATGGATGGTGCACTCTCTGCAATTTATTAAAAAAAGAAAAGCACATCATGTGCCTTAGTATGCTCTCCCCCCCCCCCGCTCTGTCCATTCCCTACCTAACAAAAGTGTATAAATACAAAGCACGAATTATTACAATAAAAAAAAAAAAGAAAAGCAGTACACCTCTTGGGGCACCCTATGGTAGAAAGGGCATACACTGAAGATGCACACGTGGCACCTGCTGCCCAGGCTAGGCTAAATCCCTCTACCCATCAGCTCTCACATGGCACACCTGTACTGTGAAGTCTGTCAGCAGTCTTCATACCCCTATATCCTAGAAGGAGCCGCACCACACAAGGATGGAGAACATCAGATTTGAAAAGATGGCTGCAGGGCCATTTCTCATTCAGTTCTTATATCCATCTGAGCTTGGGTAGTATAATGGTTTAGATTTAGAAGGACCCTCCATCCCTCACAGAAACAATATATCAATGTTGGAAGTGGGGGCTTGGCTGCTAAGGAGAGGTTTCTTGGGATGTGGCCTTGGGGATTATATAAGGTTCTCTCCTCCACTTGCTTGCTCTCTTTGCCCCTGACCTCTGTGATACGAGGAACAGAGCCCTTGTGCTCTCTCTCTCTGCTTCCAGCCACTTTGCCCTGAGCTCTGCAGGCTAGGTATGAGATAGAATGAACTCTGAAATCTCCAAAACACTGTGAGCAAGCGAATCTTCCTTCCTCTGAGTTGTGTGGTCAGTTGTTTTGGATTACAACAGTGAGAATGTTGACAGGCACTTAAATGATCTTTCACACAAACTCAGTTTGCTCACCTGTATTATGACAATAATACCACCATTCTAAAAGGTTGTCATAAATGATAATAAATATGCCTTGTATGTGTTGTGTGTGCACATAATTATATATACACATATATGCCCATATTTGTATATATTATACATATTATATATATTGCATGTATGTGTATATATATATTATGTATATATGTAGATATGTATTATATGCCATATATACATATATATTTATATATATACACCCATATATGTGTATATATGGGTGTATATATATATAAACATAATAATACCTACACAGTACATAGTACCTTAGAATCTGCATAAATATGTATGTGGTAGCTCACCCAGATGTTTTTATATTCCTGATCCTTCTCTTTTCTAGGTTTTCTTACCCACTACCACCAAACTAATATTTGTACAACAAACCTCAGATCATGCCCATCTCTACTTTTTTTAAGCAAAGAAAATCAGATGTCTTCCAAACAGCCAAACCTATAATCTTGAAATTCAAGTTCCTCCATTAGTTGACATTATTTCTGACTGTTTTTTTTTCTCAATACTACCCTCCAAATAGCTCTACCAAAGGAGAGTAGATGCATGGATGTCTTTATACATGAATTTCACCTTTTTATTACTTCACTCTCTATACATTCTTTTATCCGCCAGGATAATACTAAATGCAAAAGATCAATTAACACTTTCCTAGATGTGTTTTCATCCAATGCCAATCATTTATTCATTCTACTAAGATTTATTTATGATCCCTCCTATGGCTTATACAATATTGCTTTCGAAAGAATCTCATATTTTAGTTATTTTCCTCTAACATACATCAATTTTAATTTTAATGGACTAATTTTTTTAAAGATTGCCATGACTAATTTTATTTCACAAGCAGCCCAAGCACTGCCCTGTGTGTATTAAAGGGTATTTATGAAAAACAGTAGAACTTTGAATATGAAAGATAAATAAGGTGTAACCAAAACAGTCATAGAATCACAGAGTCTTGGCAAGGGACCAGCAGATTCCTCTGAGTCAAACTATGACCTAAGGCTGGAACCCTTGTTGGCACCCTAGCCACAAATTTTCTAGCTGCTACCTGATGCTCCAGTGAGAGGAAGCTCATTGCTTTGGGGAATAGGACATTCCATTGTTGGTAGCTCTTACTGTTAGAAAGTTCTTCCTTATTCTGGGCCAAGATATACTTCCTGGTAACTTTTCCTCATCACTGCTAACTCTAGTTCTACAAATGGTTGAGCTTCTCTTATTTCTGGACACTTAGGTAATAGGACTCAATCTGTCAGTGTTTGTAAATCTGTTTTATTGTTTTTTGGGGTATAGGGTGGTATAAATAGTCTGGACCCTTCCTCCTCCTAATGAGTATAATATATATCTACTATATCTGGCAATATGGAATTTTTTTTTTGCTTTTCCTTCTTCTCCTTATCATTTTCTTCCTTTAGCTGCCTTCTTACATGAAATATTAATATTCTTTCTAGCTTCCCCTCTGAATTATTTCTTCCATCTTTTATCTTGGAGCTTTGTATTTCCTTTAAGGACCATATTTATAGAATTTCAGGATGAACAGTCATACCTTAGGGCTCACTTTGGAAACATTCTGAAACTTTCACAGAGGAGACTGACAAACCTATTCAACAACAGGTTATTGGAAAACTCACTTTCTCCCCCAGTCAATAACCTGATATCATTGAAACCAGCTCGCCTTGCAAACACCATCTGTTTGCCCAAGGACCATCCCTTGTAAAAGAGTTTATTCACCAAATCCATTTGAATTAAGAAGAATGGCAGAGTAGACAGAACTGAGGAGTAAGACAGAGACCTGGATTGAAGTCGCTCCCTGACACTAAGTCCCAATGTGATGAAGGACATATCAACGAACTACTCTGTGACTTAATTTCCTCCTCTCTCAACAATAATAAGCTACAACACACCAGAGACATAGAGTGTATTGTTTCAGCCTCATCCTAGTGTGATGTAAGTATTATTGGCCCCATCCTCAAAGAGAACATTAAGCAGTGCTTCCAAATTCCCAGGGCATACAGCTTTAAAGTGATGGAGATTATACCTCCAGTCAGTCTGACTCCAACATCCACTCTTCAGCATATCATACACTAAAATAAGGAAGACAGACTAGTAGACGGCCCAGGCCAGCCAGTTATCATGTCCCAATGTGATGAAGGACATATCAACTAACTTCTCTGTAACTTAATTTCCTCCTCTCTCAACAATAATAAGCTACAACACACCAGAGACATAGAGTGTATTCACATAGAGTGTGAATACCTAGGAACTGTACAATGATTCAAGAGGTGAAAGAGTCCAGAAAAATGACAACTATGCTTGGTGATAAATTAAAACTAATGGGTCAGCACACAGTGCTCTTTTTCTGATCATTTGGGTCTTCCATCCTGCCCAAAGTTGTTCCCTGGGTGGGTGTGATTATTGAAATATTGACTAAGAAATTCGAGGAAAAGAATAACTTAACGTTGCCTCAGTCAAGTCTTGCATCATACATTCTCTGTCCTGAAATTTGAGGCACAAGACAGGATTGTTCTCTTCCACTGGACAGTGGATGCCTGAGACCACCTCCACTCTCCAACTTCTAGAATGGGTCAAGTGCCTCTGAGTCAGTAAGGTAAGCATCTGGCTACAATTATGCTCAGTTTCTTAGCATAGCTAAGCTAGAATGATACCTCAACTGCACCCTGACCCTGCCATGTGCTTGACTTTCCAAGCCTCTGAACAGAAACCCTTCCTGGGAGGGCTCAAGAACTCCTTCTGGACTACTACACCTACCAGCATCTTTCAGCCCATATCATGACCCTTTTCTTATTTCTCTGGGAGAGTAGAGGCTAAAGGAAATTCTCACCAATTTAAAACCCACAAGTAAACAAAATAGATGCATATAAAACAAACCTATGCTTCTATCTTTTTATCTCTCCTGCAAAAGCTATTATTCTTGGCTTGGTAAATAGTAATAATGATTTATGTCCATATACCATCCAAACCCCACAGCAAGATTTATAAGGAAAGGAAATCATTTCCTAGAGAAATTGCCTTGGAATGAGATGGCTCATTATCTCAGCCAGCAGAATGTCAACTCTGCTTAACTCAGACTTCCTTCACAAAAGAGGCAAAAAACATCCTGGTTAAAAACATTCTGGTTTAGTAGAGAACAGAGAGCCAATTAAGGTAATCAAGCCAACAGTTTATAAAATTTCCTTTCATTAAAAATAACAAAATTTTAGTTTCTATGTAACGGTATCTAAGAATTACATATAATTTTTGTGAGTTAAATCAGAAAAGCTATCACTAATATTCTAAGACATTCTCCTAGTCATGTCTATGATGGCAATACAGCCACTGTTGAAAAAGTTCAGCATTTAAATCTTTCACAAGGATTGAAACCTCTTATGTGCTATAGAGATAAAGTTGTTTTAAAATAATCAATAATATTTGGCCACCCATGTTTTGATACCAAATTCTTCACCATCTACTTTAAGAATTGTGAGCCAGACCTGTATTTATATATGCTTTTTTCCTGAAATACCGATGATATTTGTTTTAGATTTATTAGTTTATTCTAAAGACCTAAGATCCTTAGTTGTCCTATTATAAAAGCTTTCATTACCACAAGATACCAATATAGAACTGAATTATAAAAATGCAACTAACATTTTTGATGTAATATTTCTTCACATCTCATTAAAAATGGCCTGAGGACTAAACAAAAAATGCTAACATGAAAATGTGCCAAATTCCACAAGCTGTGAATTAAGATGATTAGTAAATGGGGAGGGGTTTAGAGGTGGTGGCACATATTTTCCTACTTAGTCACAAGTATACTTAAAGAGTAGCTTACACATACAGAGAGAGACAGAGAGAGAGAGACAGAGAAAGAGCGGGGAAGGGGGGAGGGAGGAGAGGGCAATAGTTTTCATCAACTGTTCTATTCCTCTAACTCTGTAATGTTTTTCCACTAACTAATCAGTGTTGTTGCTTTTAAATCTTTTTTTTTTTTTTTTTTAAATAACATTCTACATCTACATTCTGTAAGCA
This sequence comes from Graphiurus murinus, assembly GCA_004027655.1. Lineage (NCBI taxonomy): Eukaryota > Metazoa > Chordata > Mammalia > Rodentia > Gliridae > Graphiurus > Graphiurus murinus. Next base: position 66,480 of record PVLC010002716.1, read on the forward strand.
CCACTGCATTTCAGGACTATTTCCATCAAGGAAGATGAGAGTGAGTTAACAACATGAACAAGACTTTTTTTCAAGCATCCTTTTCAGAGGGTCATGTCATGGCTGGATTCCCATTGGGTTTTCGTCGTCACACAGCGTGATGATTATACCGGCAAACACAGAACAGAGGGATCTCTTTTCATTTCTGACTCTGCAAGATGAGATCACAGAAAGCCTCACACAAAGCCCATGGGCTGCAGGACATGTTTCACTGGGCCTAAAAAGACACAGCCCTTTTCACTGGGGCTTTTCTTTGAACTGCAAGCTTTAAAGGAGCCATAAGATTCACGGGGGGGAGGGGAAGGGCAGAAAAGAAGTAGAAGCAGGGGCAGATTATCTGTCTCCTCAGAACTAGGGGTGCAGGGATGGTAAAGATTAGACCATAGTGGGGAAACATGAAATAGTCCAAGACAAATGAAAAACACTAGCTCAGTAGTTTTTTTTTTATTCTTTTCCATTGAATATGCTGCTATGTGAATATGTCACTCATGGCCATTTCTGACCTCTGCTCCAACTTCCAGGCAAAGACAAGTTTTGCTTCTGAGCTTGCGTAGCAAAGCTGCTGACAGAGCCCATTTAGATAAATTAAGCTTTAAACTTTCTGGGAAAAAAAAATTGTATTTTTTTTTAAAACAAGCAAAAATTCTACACCCTAAAAATACTGGGATGTAGTTCCTGTGATGTATAATAAATTGAAAACGATTTTAAACTACAAAGAACATGTTTTTGTACTATTAGATTATAAATGGAAATTCCTCCTCCTCAAAAACCCAAATTATGAACATTAGAGAAAAAGGCATATAAAATGTTTCCAACTTGCAGTCCACTAAATACATTCATTCTTCAAGGTTATAGTAAATCACCTCTGTCTTCTTCTCAAGCATATTTTACTTCTTTTTCTGAAGGGATAGTCAAGGTATAAAAATTCTAATACATCATTTGTTTTATAATTCTGAACAAAAAAGAGCAATCTCTGAAACCAATAATGGAGCTGGTAACCTACTATATTACACTGAGGGTTAGGGGAAGCCCTTTCCTTAATATGGTTTTCATGATTAATGAGTGACATTACCACATTTACTCCCACATCTTTCCGGCTTGCATAAACCCTTTTGGTGGAGAATACCATCAAGGAAAAGAATGTTTTTCAGCGCCTCATTCTTAACCTTCCCCCTATCTTGTTGATATGCTTTTAAAATAACTGCAGTGGAGCTGGGTGTGGTGGCGCATGCTTGTAATCCCAGCATTTGGGAGGCTGAGACCTGAGGATCCAGGTTCACGGCCAGCCTCAGCAGTGAGGCACTCTGCAACTTAGTGAGACCCCTGTTCCAAAATAAAGAATAAAAAATAGGGCTGGGGGTGTAGCAAGGAAGTAGAATGCCCCTAAGTTCAATCTCTGGTACCGCAAGAAAAAAAAAAATTGCAGTGGCAAATAAATATTTCCTTCCAGCAGAACATATTCTTTTCTTGCCAGAGACTACAAGAAGGAGCAAAGAGCCGCAGGTTGTAGGCTGCAGTGAGGAGGGGGAAGTGGGGCAGCTGACAGCTGACGAGAAGAGGGAAGCTCTTCCTGTGATGGGTGGCAGATACATGAGTGTTATCACTGCACTGCACATAGGAGAGGCTCGTAGGTTCACTGCCCTGAACCTATGAGAGGGGGAAGACATCTTCAGGAGTAACCAAGCATGCCTTGACTACTGAAATCTGTGAGCACTAGTGTTTAAGGAAAGAACCCTCAGTTGACAGGTCCTTCCATTGACTTTTTGTGTTGATCACAAACAAGAAACAACTCAATGATAGCATCTTTTTCTACATATAATGATTATTTGTTGAAGGAAGGAGAATATACCACAAGTTGTATATTAAATTCACTTGATGAGATTTGTTTTTGAGGAAGGACAGTGATAATCTCATAAATTAATAAGAGTTGATGCAAAAGATTACAGAAGATGACTGATATACAATTATTATGTTCCTTTCAAAAGAGAAAATTTTTGAGAAAAAAAATGCTTTCAAGTGATTTGGGGGCATTAATATCCTCTTTATGGCTACTTTTAGTTGTGAACAAATTATTTTTAAGATGAAATTGCAAACATTTAGGAAGGAAAAAAGCCTGCTAATGAGCCGTGGATATTACCTGCTACGCCTGGAAAGTCTTCTAAATCGGTTGTTTCCCAAAATATTCATTTTAAAGGTCCCTGGTTGAAACTTAAAATATCGTTTTCCTAAACAATATTTACTTATTCTCTGTGCGAATCACTGTGCTGAATAATGATGATAATTATAGCTAACATTTCACAAGTGCTTTTTATTGGGCTAAGCTCTGCTAAAAACATATGGATTCTCATATTTAATTGGCACAATGATACTAGGGAGTTGGAACTAGCATGACCTCATTTCATACAGAAGTACCTTTTCCAATCCTATGTAACTTGTAAGTAATAAACCAGTATTCCAACTCTCAAGTGGTCCTCAGCTCACATACTGAATCACTGTGCTCTACCATCTTAGGCAGCCAATGTAGAGATACAGGCATACAAAAGAAATGTATTACAAATGCTTGATGAGCTTCTTAGGTACCTTGGCAAAAAAATTAAACTGTAATCAATCAGAATTTCAATTGTGGTGATTAAGAGTTTAAAACAGTGGTTCTCCAACTTTAGCTTGCATCAGAATCACCTGGAGGTCTTATGGAAACAGACTGATGGGCTTCACCCCAGAGTTTCTGATTCAGGAGATATGGAATGGAGGAAAAAAAAGTACATTTCTTTTGAATTCCCAGGTGGTAAGGTAATATTGGTTCCGAGACCAGATTATACTTAAGAACCACTGATATGAAACATCACTTTGACAATATTTTAATTGAAAGATGATGGAAGAAATTTTGCTGAGCACAATTACAAAATTAAAATTAGGTTTAAAAAACACAATCTGACTCCTTGCATTCCAGATGAAATAATTTTATCAGACAATAATAAGCATGTAAGGGTGTGGCTCGATACTGGTGGGTCCTTCAGGCCTTTACTTTTTTTTTTTTTTTTTTTTTTTTGCGGTGCTGGGGATTGAACTCAGGGGCATTCTATCTCTGAGCTACACCCCCAGCCCTATGTTTTATTCTTTATTTTGAAACCGAGTCTCACTAAGTTGCGGAGTGCCTCACTAGGTAGCTGAGGCTGGCCGCGAACCCGGATCCTCCGGTCTCAGTCTCCGGAATGCTGGGATTACAAGCGTGCGCCACCACGCCCGGCGTAGGCCTTTACTTTTAACATAAAGGAAAGAACAGTGACCAGGGACCAGAAGTCAGAAGAACTACATTCTGTTTTTACTCAAAATTGCTGTCCTGTAACTACTCCTAAATTCAATCTCCTCATCTGTAGCACAAGAAAAATAATTCCCTTACCTTTAATGTGTGTGTGTGGGGGGGGGGAGGTGTTGTAAGAATATGATAAAGTAAGGGGATAAAAATATTTTATACATCTAAAACAAAACACAGAGTATCAGTACTGCCATTCTGATTAAGTTTGATTCACTCTCAAAATGTAGGACTTTTGTCTTCTTTAAAGAAAATTAAGTTTTCTATCAGCCATAATTGCTGATCATGACAATGAGTCACCATTAGATATTTTAATTCAAAAATTTCCTAAAAAGTTCAAGGAGGAAATGGAAAGAAATTCAGTGGGAAGCTGAAGAGTTTACCCTTTATAGAAATAAGTGGCTTTTGAACAATCAGATGAATAAATATCGGTTACATAATTCTCCGAGGAAAAAGAAGAGAGGAAAAGTTAAGGGTAAGCAGTTTTCAGCATTTATCACTGAGCACAGGGTTTGGTGGTGCACAATTATGGAGGAATTAGTATAGATTTTCAATAAATACCTAGTAACATCTTCAAACCAAATTAAGTGTTCAGTCTCAAAAGTTTATTCTATGTCTATACTAATTAAAATATATTTCTTGTACTGATTTTCATACTGGGTTCAGAAACACTTCCTACTATGGAAGATGGACTTAATTCATTTAGTTGGAATGAGGGTGGGGATTCCAGTTTATGTAGATAGTTGCTGTTACAGTACTTATATAGTTCCTTGCAGTCCTCAAAGACTTATTCCTCTTTTTCTCTGTTTGCCTGTCATTATTGTAGTTGAAGGTATGGTTCGATTCATCCTTTATTTAATGAGGCTTTAAAAATTAACATTTTTAGAAAAATCATAATATTCCATTGACGAATACATTACATCTGAAAACAACTTAACAAAGTACAAATACCCCCAAAAAGTATTAAAGCAAGATGGGATACTAGTCTTTCATAATCAGACCAAGATGAGAAATCATACTTTCACAATACCCCTGATCTGGTACTGAATCATTAATGTACTAGGATTTTTTTCTGGATGCTATCCGTTTCTGAAAGAATGATCTATGTCAATTAATCTAAAAACGGATTCTTAAAGTGAAAAGTTTTAAATCAAAAGCAAATGTATGCAAACCAAATCCCGTAAGTCTATAAAAAGGTTTACAGCCAACTAACCTCCCCTGCCTCCCACATACATACACACCACACACACCCTGAACCCTCAACAACTGGGTTGTATGGCCCTTTCTGCAGATGCCTCTGTGATCACTCCAGCCATGAGGTCTCTGTCTCCACCTAATAACAGAGTTTTGATAACAGATGATCTCAGTCTCATAGAATGAGTTTGTTCTTGCACCATTAATTTAAAAGAGCAGTGAACAGTCAGGGAGTGCATAAGAACAAAACAACTCTGTTCTGTGCAAGGAGCCGGCATTCGGCCTGACACTCATCTTGAACCATATTCAAGACACACACACACACACACACACACACACACACACACACGCACGCGCGCCAAGAGTCTGAAAAATTATGATCACATTGTATGTTGTAAATAAATAGGCACAATGAAAGATGCCAATTATATTTCTAAAATTCTTGTTACTTTTTAATTTACATGTCTTTTTGGATGGGAGTTTTGAAAATTCATGATTTGTAGCAATGGTTGGAATTGGAAACACAGCAACTAGCAACTATGAATAACTTTTTAAGGATAACTTTTTTTATTAGAAAAGAGTGCAGAGGGGAAAAAACTATACTTTTAGTTTGTCTTAATGCACTACTTTAAATCTACCTAGGTTGTTTAAATTAAATAGAATTATTTTGACATTTTGAAAAAACAATAGAGCCCTTATTCTTAATTCTCTTAGCCTTTTCTTCTTGAGTACTGAGGATCAAACCCAGGGCCTATATATCTCAGTAACCATTCAACCACTGAATTATACCTCCAAACCCCCTTACTTCTAATTTAATATTTGCATACTGCTTCTTGGTCATTTAGATACATGTGCATTTTGCAAACACCATATACCTAATATGTATTATTGATATTTTGTTTATTATACTAAACCTATTTGTATGTCTAAATTGTCATTATCCTTTTGCCATTATCCAGTTATTCTGTATTAATGAAATTTTAGATGGTTCTCTTTTTTCCTTTTTAATATGCTTTTATCGGCGTATTGTAATTATACATCACAGTGAGGTTCAAAGTGATATAGACATATATACACACAGCACTTGGTGCATTCCCTTCCAAATCTCAACTCATTGCCCTCCTCTCCCCATATATATTAGTGAGATTGATAGTGATACTTTCATATAAAAACATAGCATTATTTAAACTGTTTCTTCATCAAGTCTCCTTTATCCCCTCCAAACCTTCCTCATCCTTGCATTATTTTACTAGTCTCTCCTCATTTACCTTAAGTCTCTTTTTTTTCCTATTTTCTCTCTAGCTTCTGCATATGCAAGAAAACATAAGATACTTGACTTTGAGACTGGTTGATCTCACTTGGCATAATGGCCTCTAGATCCATCTATTTTTCTGACATAACTTTTTTTTTTATGGCTGAGTAAAATTCCATTGTGTGTATATACCACATTTTTGTTATCCATTGATTTGCTGACAAACACCTAAGTAGGTCAAAAATTTGACTGTTGTGAATTGTGTTGCTGGAAACCTGTTTTACCTCCTTGGTTAGATTTATTCCTAAGTATCTCTGAGGCTATTGTGAATGGAATTGTTTTACAGATTTTTCAGTAGACTCATGGATGATGTACAGAAAAGTTATTGATGTTTGTAAGTTGATTTTGTATCCAGTTACTCTGCTAAATTTGTTTACCTGACCTAGAATGTTTTTGGTTAAGTTTTTTGGGATTTCTAAGTAGAGGGTAATGCCATCTACAGAGATAATTTCAATTCTTCTTTCCTTGTTTGTGTCCCTTTAACTTCCCTCTCTTGCCTTATTGCTCTGGATAGAATTTCAAGAAGTATGTTGAAACAGGAGTGGTGATAGTGGGCATCCTTGTCTTGTTCTTGATTTTAAAGTGAATACTTTCATTTTCCCCATTCAGCATGACATTGTACACTTGCATTAAGTATTATAAGTAATGAAGAGATGACATAGTATGCAGGAGGATGTGTATAGGCCATAGCAAATACTATGCCATTTTAGATAAGCGACTTGAGTATCTGCAGATTTTTATATCCATAGAGGTTCTAGAACCAATTCCCTGTGGATACTAGGGGAAAACTGTAGAACAACAGAGACACGATTACTGAAATGCAGAATGAGCCACCAGAATTTGCAGCACTCTGAATAATTTAAATAAATCTGTTTTCAGTTGTGTTCACTTTTTGTCACTGGGACCAAAATACTTGACAAGAACAACCTAGAAAAGGAAGTGTTTGTTTTGGCTCTCCGTTTCTGAGGATTCAGTCCATGGTACGTCAACTCCAAGGCAGAAACATCATGGCAGTAAAGTACAGAGACAAAACTGCTCAGCTCATGGCAATTGGGTAGCAGAAAGGGAAAGGAAGGTACCAAAGAGCACCTAAACCCTCCCAGGGTATGCCTCCAGTAACCTGCTTCTTCCAACTAGATTCCACCTCCGAGTAGTCCATTCAGCTATTGGATTAATTCAGCAAATGGGTTAATACATGGAGAGGTCAGAACCCTTGTGATATAATCACTGCCCCAAAGCAGCTTCTGTACATGCAGCATTGGGGAGCATGCTTTGAACACATGGACATTTGGGGGGATATTGCAGGTTCAAACCATGACACCAGTATAACTGAAATGCATGTCTGTGCTTGCTCAATTTGTTCATGACATCTTGCTCCATTTGTTCATGACATAGCTTCTCTAGCCTTCACATCAAACCTATGGAGTAGATGGGTTATCCTAATAAATCTCTCTCCTTTAGTAATGTGTTTTAATTCATTCTTATTTCAGTAGCTATTCTCTCTTGGTTTGGGGTAGAACACAAAAATAAAGACAAACCCCTTAACTTTGGGCACTAATGATCAATAAGAAAAGACATTAATAATCATAAAACATGAAGTGGCAACAAAACATAAAATAAGTACAAATTGTTATTCAATTCGGAAGGAGAGATGGAGAAAAATTGAGAGATTTAAAAAATACTTTGCTGCTTCACTTCTACCTATAAAATGCAGTTCCACAAGTTATTACATAGGTATGCACATACCTGGAAATTAAAAAAGAAAAAAAATACCCATCTTTTTAGTCTTGTGTTAATTGCTACTTTCATTTGAGATAGATTGAGATGAGAATGAACTTTATTAGGCTTTAAGGGAGAAAAGAGTTTTAGGCAGAAAAAAAAAATGGTGTGGAGACAGGAATGCACATAGAATGTCAGAGAAAACAATGTTTTCCAATTTTTTTTTCATTTCTCAGATTATGTATAAGGAAGTAGTAGAAATAGTTTAGAGTATATTGGTTAAAACTGCATGGCAAAGGACCTCAAATGTCAATCAATAAGGCCTGTACTTCTTTTAGTAGTTGAAAGTTCTTCAAAGTTCCCAAGCAAATTACATTTTGAAAATGTTTATATGAAAGTGGTTTCTTGCTAGACTGCAAAGAAAGAGAAGAGACAAGAGCAATAGCTTTTCTGTTATTAAGTAGGTTGCAGCAATAGGTAATGAGGGCCTGCATTACAATGAAGTCCCTTCAAAAAGGACAGGTAGACAAGAGGCGTTCCCACAATTAGCAATGCGTCAGATCTCAGAGTGGTTCTGCCAAGAAGGAGTCAAAGATAATCTTTGAGATGTTGATTTTGGAAAATGGTGATATTATGAACACAAAAAAGCCAGGAAAAAGAGACTGAGATTGAAGAAGAGTTTAGAATGCTACCCATGCACTTACTTGATTCCCTAGACTAATCTCTTCTCCTGAGTTTTAATGTTTAGTAAAATATACTTGAATGTGAGTTGTATGCCTATTAGATTGTGCTTGTTTCCAAACTTATATTTGCTAGCTGTACTTTACATTATGGGTACAAAACAATATATTTTGCATTAGCCAATAAAAATACAAAAGTGAAAGGATATATGATTCTATGAAAACTTCCTTGAATGGCTAGGAAAATTGTTTATGCACAAAAGATAACCATGATCTCCAGTTAACTGATCTGTCCTCAAAGAAAAAGTTATGGCTCTATATCAAATATCTGACAAATAAATATGAGCTTGCATTTTCAGTTCAAATGCAATAGTATGTGGTCCTGGCTCTAGCCATGATGAAATATTAAGTATTATACTTCCTCTTTCATCATAAGCAACAAAAAAGTGGGCAAAATATTTTCAAGTATTCTCAGACATGGGACAACCGAGTGAACAAAAAACTCTTGGTCCTTGAGAGAAATGGAGTACATCAGCGGAGCACTCTATCTCCTCTGGCTTTCTGTCTGCCATCATTTTCCACACCATTGTTGGAGCTCAAATAAATAACAGTTGTTTCACAAGATGAAAGACCCATAAAAGCTCCACCAATGCTCTATTATCAGACAGGCTTGATTCCAAGGTAGCATAGATTTCTTAATAACATACACAAATTTCTAAGAAAACAATGTTGTTTTACTCAATGGCTATAGCTGATGACACTAAACTATTAGCACAGGTTCTGCACAGCAAAACATCTGCTAAATCAGTTTAATTTCAAACTTGTATGGAACTCATGATTAAGATCGGACTTCAAGATACAGAAGTTGAGCCCCACCTTTTTGTAATACTTTATTGAAGTTCAGGATTATACTACTTTCACCATTTGGATTTACTGAATTATAAATAGTGCTTCCTCAACTTATCCATCCAATGAGGATACCTTTTGGTTTGGGGAGATGTTTTTGTATAACCTGCAGATCACCTGGGATCTTAATATTAACAGCTGATGATGATGGGTTTTATTATTTTGCTTCAGTCAATAGTTCTATTCCCATTACCCCCTTCAGAGGTTAAAAAATTGACCTTTATCCAGTCACAGCAGGTGCTTCAGAAATGAGATTATCTTGACTGATGCTTTCAACTCACTACTTACCCACATAACTGCTCAGGCCAGTAACCTGGGCAGAACAAACAACCCCTCAGAAGGCACTCGCCAGGTGCTAAGTCTATTCTAGGTCAGAATTTTCAAGTGTTTGATGAGAACTTACTTTCTGGTTTAGGCTTTATATTTACTAAGCTATTCAGTTTACAAAGAGTTTTGTGGAGTTTTTCACAAAGATCATAGATTTTCAAAATGAGGGCCAACCACTTGATAGTAAATAGATGATAAGCCATTCAGTTAAAGTAACAGAGTAATTTGACAAACGGAGGGTGGACCCATAAAATTATACAACCTAGTGACAATTACACCACCACAGCATCTTAGTTTCTATAAGTACACTGTACCATGTTCCCACAATGACGAAAGTACCTAACAGCACATCTCTCAGAACCTACCCATCATTAAGTAATGACTAGCTGTAAACATCACACCAGTAAAGATTATTGTAAAGTAAAGCCAGGTACCATAGTGGACAGAGAATAAAGATCTTTTTTTCTCAGTTCCACCTAAACCAACCACTTTGAAACAAGTATCTTAACGGTACCACAGAAAATTTTAAAATAGGATGGAAACACTGAAAAGTACTCAAAAGGAAAGAAAGAAGCATGGGGAATGGAACCAAGTAGGCATATCAGGTTGTAAATCTAATTTAAATGTAGATGGAAAAAAAAAAGTTGTATAAGCTGCTGGACAGTCATAGGCACTTAAATGAATAATTTGAAGAATATGAAAACTTCATGCAAAAAAGGGTATGATCTTGAAGCTGAACATAAATAGACTAAATTCTAAATCATTAGTCATCTAATTTTGTTACATAATGTCATATGAAGTCAGACTTTCTATGAAGAAGGTGCTCTGTGGTCCGATTAATAACAAACGTGGTAACAAATATATTCTGTATACTTAAAACTTTTTAATAAAAAATTGGAGAGGTTTTGACTACTCCAGAGATCTCCAGAGTTTTAGAAAACTCTAAATGTTTGCATACATACAAATTAATACTTTATTATGCGCTTTAAATATAGAACAATCTATTTTTAAAGGTAAGAAAGTAATAAATTCAAATGTAGACTACTCTTTCAAGACATTAGGAAATGAAAGAAATAATGAAGGAAAATGTAAGTCTAGAATAACAAAAGGGAAGTGGGGGTCTTTCATTTGTTTTGAGAAAAACTGAATGCAGGTGTGGACTAAGCTGGAAAAAGTGTAAGTCAAGAGAAAGAGTTTAAGATACAGATGATGCTGAGGATAACTGTGAAAAAAAGGTTACCAAAGGAGAAGGAAGCGAAGAATCGGTGAAAAAAAAAATAAGGAAGTATTTGCTTTTTCCTACTTTTGGCAAAAATACTTTTTTAAGAGTACACATTTCAGTAGCAATGATATTAGCTTAGCAATATAAATGTGTTCCTATGAGAAGTTCAGCTCTTGTAAAAGCTATTTTTTTTTAAAAAAAAGAAACTATTCTGCTTATTGTAGTCATTTAGAGTAACCACTTTCTCCTTGTGGCACAAATAATTATGGCAAAGTTTTATGAAATTTCCTTCCTCAAATATCTGGTTTTTGACAAAGATAGAAGGATTGACTAATTTGCTTTTTAAAAAATCAACTGTACCTGGGCTAAATATAAAGTTCTTCTCTTAGTAATTGAATGTCTACGGCAATTCTATTTTTGCTGAGCAAGAATATATAAATTCTTTAATTTCTACTACCATCCAATATTTAATTGACATCGTATTATTTGGCAAGATTGATAGAACACTGAAAAGCAAGGATGTGGACTCCATCCTGCGGGCAATGAGAACTTTCAAGGAAAATGAATCAGGGCAGTGCTATGACCCCAACCACAGTTCATCAGAAACACTGAATGCAGAGAGACGTCTTAGGAGTTCTTACAAGATAACCAGTAGAGATGAGAGACAGTGATACAGAGACAAAGACACTTCTGATCAAGATTAGAATACCTTGATCACAAATAAATATGGGTCTGAACATGAAAGAGACGAAAACAGGGTTCCTGAAATTCTATTACTGTCTCCAGCTTTTCAATATCAAATCTGTTCATCAATGAGGAATCTAAGGTCGGTGCTGCTGAATTGCAACAGTAGGTCAGAGGAAATGCATAAAACTGCAGAATCAATAAACACAAAGCAATTCTGCTAGTGAATAACCGAGCAATGGCCTTCGGGAAGTTCTTAGCCTCCCTGCCCTTCAGCATCCTTCTCCAATCGCATATATATACCTACTGCATCATGGATAGTGGAGACTTGTCTCTTTTTCCTCCTGGAGTAGAAGTCTTCATTCAATTGTGTCTCCAGTTTCCCTCGAATGACAGCCTCACCTGACCTCCCATTTAGCTGTCTAGCCTCGTCCTTTGTCCTTTTCTGCGCACAGACTCATTAAGTAACAAGAAGTATTCACATTTATATAACATCATTTTCAATGCATCTGTGAGTTTGCCTTTGCCCTTGCCTCTTTCTATGCCTATATTCACCCTTCTACATTTCTACACCCATGCTCCATCTTCTCACTTTCTGTTACAACCAGGACTGATACTCACTAGGTACAAATGACTCCTATGGTTGCAGCAGTTTCATAGCTAGCCATCAAATGTGATTGCAGAAAAATCATTAACATGGTCAATGGTGAAACTGTACCAGTTTTAAAATATTTTGTTCACCATCCCTGCTAGAAGATACATTAATAATACCTCCTCCATGAAAACTTTTCTATTATCACTTGATGTCATGTTTATAATTTTACTAAATCATGGATCACACTGCAACATACTGTTGTGTTTCATGTCAGTTTCCCCAAAAAGATATGATATAGATTTGCCTAGCCTATAGGTAGGTAGGTAGGTAGGTAAGTAGGTAGGTACACACACACACACACACACACACACACACACACACACACTGCACAAATATTATGTTATTATGACATAGTCCTTAGCTTTTAAATAAGTTTATCAGTGGCAACATTAACTCCATGTTCTTTGTAACTCCTGTAAATATTACAATAGTCTCACAAAGTTTAATATAGTGGGGGAAGGCAAATGCTCTGATTAAGAAGGCACATCTATTATATCAACTATATATCCCTGCTAAGGGAAATGAAGAATCTCAATAGAGCGTCATCGATTTATTCAGCACACATTTACTAGACCTGTTTTCTGTGGTGGCACAATCAATAGTCTTATGTTTACAAATGGACACCACCTTAGATACAAGCAATGGCTTAAAATTCAGAGAGAACTTTCTTTTGAAATAGATAGAGAAGAGGCAGACCTCTCTACTAAGCGTAAAACACATAAGCAAGACAATGATGAGAAGTATCAAACACCCACTAAGACAGCAGAAATTAACAGACTGGAAGGAAAAAGTCCTATGTCAACTTAGCAAAGGCTTTCACAGAAAAGCCTTATTATTTGTTAAAAATAAATCATATTATTTGTTAAAATATTAGGTCTTCTTCAGTACTGAAACAAATTTTGTAGTCATGAGTTTCCCAGAAGTAAGTAACAGATTTTCAGGTTAACATTAGAAAGAGAGATGAGATTAGCAGCCCAAATATAAAAGTTAATATTGATCCCTGAGGAACCAGCTAGGAGACAAATGGTACACAGAGTCTGACTAAGAGATTTCAGGAGGAGGTAAAGGAATGTTTCCAAAACCTTAGTGTTGTACATGGAGCTCATCTGCCCTAAAGAAAAAACAAAACAAAACAATACCAGGGCAATGTATTTCTATAAATCTAGCCTTCCCCCACTAGCATGATTACTGTAGCCACAAAAATCGCTGGATTAGAAACTCTCATCTTTTGCTTAAAGTCTGTTCAATGAGGTCAATAATCCAGCAAAACTATAATGTAGCAGGGGTGAGTATCAAAGCACATGATGCCATATTCCTGGACATACATTTAGGACACAAAACAAATAAAGGAGGAAGGACAGAAAAAAGGAACTATGATATGTATAAAAGCAAAGAGTAGTATCTCCAAGTATTTTTCCTTTTCAGATCTATATTTCACTTTAATAATATTCTTTAAAGCTGCAACCAGGTAAAGAATCTTCTAAAAGAATCCTTCTGTTAAAGAAAAGTCAAAAGAATGAGCAAATGCTCATTTTTAAATGCCCAAACTAATAATAATAACTAATCCAATAATTAATGAAACTGTTTCAAATGGGTTGACACGATCTACCATCTGAGCTCTAGTGCAAACACCTTCTCTCTTTATCTGAGCCAGTGGCACCAGGCTTGGAGCAGAATGTATTATTAGAGAGATGCATCCTTTTTGCTCATAATAGTTGATTTATTGAAGAAACTCCTGCAATTTTTTTTAAAAGTACAGTACTTCTAAACCACAAGTTTAAGAAAAAGCTGGCTTGGGAATGACTGTACACCAAAAGATTTTGACATAAAATGCACCAGAATACAAACTATTTTCCTGAAAAAAAAATTTTTTTATTCAAAAGATTAATTGGCTGTAATTTTAAAAATCAAGATAATTAATCTTAACCATAGAACTATTGCATTAATGTTGCTCCCACCGGGCTACTTTACTCCTGAGAGTATTTTTTTAGGAGACGGTGAAGGAGGTTAATATGAACTGGCAACAGCCACCACCCATGTGCTGGCAAATGACCTTGTTTTCTTTTCACGTGTTTAATCGTCTTAGTCCAAAGGAGAGGAAAGGATATTTATGTGACTTCATGATCATTGTGGGATTAATATATTTTCATATAACCTCTAAGTTTTCCTCCTACTGCGGCACCACCCTGTAAAGTATATTTACTCATTAAATCTGGATACATTTTTTTCTCTCTTTGGTTCTTCTCCATTTTGTTCTTTTCCACATTCTTTACTTGCTGAATACTATGATAATTGCAACTTTAGTTAGAATACTGTCAGAGTATATATTCTACTTTCTAAAAATAAAAGAAAAACTTCTTAAAGAATTAGTCATTTGAAAGCCGAGCATGGTGGCGCACGCTTGTAATCCCAGCATTCGGGAGGCTGAGACCGGAGGATCCGGGTTCGCGGCCAGCCTCAACTACCTAGTGAGGCTCTCCGCAACTTAGCGAGACTTGGTTTCAAAATAAAGAATAAAAAATAGGGCTGGGGGTGTAGCTCGGAGGTAGAATGCTCCTGAGTTCAATCCCCAGTACCACACACACAAAAAAAGAATTAGTCATTTGAAATGGATAGAAGTTACTACCTATTGAAACACCTACCAAAGTGATACCTTTCCAAGTCTAGAGTTTCCCAGGTTTATTTTGTACAAGAAAGTTACCTGTTTCGTCTCTAGTTCTAATTCAGTATTAGAAAATCAGCTGCTAAAATTGAAAGGAACTACACATGAGGAAACTTTTGAAATAAAATTCTCTATATTAAGACTTGTAAATCAATCTCCCTTTCCTTCTCCCTCTCCCTAATTAATCTGCAGGTTGAGAATGTCTTTAAGGTTTCTAGTACAAACTCCTCCCCAATATGAGGTTTCTCATATGCTAACTGCTGCTTATGGGGAATTTGAAGGGGAGCTGCATTATTAGTATTAGTATTAGTTATTACCATCATCATTATTATTTTGACAACCAATAACCATGAGAGTCATTTAGTACTTAGAGCATCATCTCACCAGCCCTATGTCTGCTCTTTAGAAAACATGTTTTCATTTCCAAATGACCATTCTTCACAGATCTAAAGACAAGTATCTTATTCCTACTCACTTCCAAGGTAAAAGTGACATTTCTCTCAACCAAATTTAATTCAGCAGGATTTTTACTGTTAAAAAAAAATGATAATGTTGGTAAGATTGCAAACTAGTTCAGCTGCTATGGAGAACAGTGTGGAGATTCCTTAGAAAACTGGGAATGGATCCACCATATCATCCGGCTATACCACTCCTGGGTATCTTTCCAAAGAGGTTGAAACCAGAGGATTGCAATAATATATGCATACACATGTTCACAGCAGCACAATTCACAATAGCCAAATTATTGAACCAACCCAGGTGTCCATCAACAGATGAATGATAATTTAAAAATTATATGAAATACTCACAATGGAATTCTAATCAGCAATAAAAAAGAATAAAATATGACCTGGAGAATATAATGTTAAGTGAGATTAGCCAGTCACAGAAAGTGAAGGGACATATGTTTTCTTTAATAGGCACAAGCTAGGGAGTAACTGAGATACCAGAAAGACTCAAGAAAATGGAGGAAAAACCTCGAGGAGTCAGGGAAATGGTCTAAGGGAAGGGGAGGGGGAAGACTGAGGTTCAATATTGGAAATACTAACATCGACTGTGTGTGCCTATGTGAAAATCCCAAAGTCAATCTCAGTACTCTGCATGGGGGTGGGGGCGGGAAGTAGTGGAGACACCAAGTGCTGTGTGCATTTATGTCAATGTCAACATGATTTACATTACGATATGAGACCATAATGCACCAATAAAAGCACATGAAAAATAAAGGATTGAGTCAGTGGAAAAAAAATGATACACATAATCAACAAAATTGTGGCTGACAGAGAGGAAAGTCATTTTCAGCTGCAGTCAGCTGCGAAGATATAACACATAGCTTGCTGCTGACAGAGATTGCTCTGGAATATCCCTCAGACTGAGACTCATCACTGTGCTAATAGGCTGGTTTAGGTAGCTGATGATCATGATGCTCTCTAACTTATGACATTCATGCCTAGAGGCCAATGTGATCCAACCAGAGAGGGGTCTATGCTGACCTCCCCTTCTTCCTAAAACTGTATAAGTGGGATCCATTTCACTCATGTCCCTATCACACTGGATGGTCACTTGACATGGTCACCGTGATGACAAAGGTGGGTCACCCCCATCCCAGGTTTATGAAATCAACCTTGACTCATGTAGAATTCCATATCAAATTCAGACCACCCAATGGCATATGAAGGAAATTCAATGTCTCAAAGAAATACCCATCTACAATTTGTAGGCTTTATTTGTTCAGTGAAATTGGCTCTTCAGAGAAAAATGCCCATTCTGGCTGAAAGCTTCAGACAGTAATCTGGAGCATCTTGACCCTGATTGAGGCATGAACTCACATGTGCACACATTCATCATTATCTGCAATATAATTTGCACAGGTAGAGCCATAGTTTTGACCTTTCAGATACATTTAATAATTATAAGTACATGTTCATACTAAAATGGCTTTAAAAATTGCAGATTTATAAAAGGATTATTTTTGTGGACAACTGAGAACCTTTTGAGCAAATACAGAAACATGTATACAATGTCCACTTAATGCTTAAATGCAGATGGGAATGTAATTTATACTAACTTATAATTGTTCATTCTATGAGCATGAGAAAAATTAACATACAAACAGACACCAAACAAACCACAGGATTCCTTCTGCTCAATCACCTGCTTTCTAGAACCATGCTGTGCTCTGGGCTAGAGAATACCCAGCTCAAGCCAGACAGTACTTTCAGAATCATTTCCCCATTTAGCCGTTGATGTCTCATAGATATCAGAATAACACTGAGCCTTAAAACAATCTGCTGATATCACTGATTTTCAGGAGAAAAGGGAGGCCCCACCCTCAGTGCTCATGACTGGGGCTATCTGTGTGGAAACAGGCTCCGGGTTGCTTAGGAATTTATTGGCTCTCAGCTGTTTGTTTCCCTCGGAAGCCATACCCTTCGGCCTGCTCGAGATATCATTCATCTTCAGAGTCATGGGGCGTAGTGCCACATAAAAAGAAGTTATTATTTGAAACACCTTTTGGAGATTCTTATCAAATGAAGAAAGAGCCAGAGCAACAGTTAAGTGACTCACACAAAACTGATGTACTCATGCACTTCAACAGACTCTCTGTTCACTTTCTTAATGTGTTTTTTTAAATACCAACATAATTCATCCATTTTTTTCAAATTACTAGAGTAATACTTGCTCATTGTACAAAGGCAAAAAACTCAGAGGTGTATAAAGTTTTATTGTTTTTTTCCCTTCTCACTCTAAACTAGGTTCCTAGAAAACCCATTTTAAAAGCCTAGTGTGTATTATCCCATCTTTCCTTATGCTTATGCAGTCTTATACAAACATGTACATGATACATCCCAGTTTTGTAATACAACCTATTACAAATCTGGAATAATCTTCTATCATTCTATAATCTACTTTTCAATTTAACTTTATTATCATGGACACTTTTTCAAGCCAATATGAATAGTTTTACCACATTGTTTTGAAGCACAGCATCTCATGGTAAAAATGTAAAATAATGTACAAAATCAATCTTCTGTGGATAAACAATTATCTTTTCCAGTTGTTTGCTATTATAATGATATGATTAACATGCAATACATATTTCTTTATGCATGCATTTTTAAAAATTTTTATAGGATAGATGTCTACATGTGGGAGTGATGTGTCAAAGTGTGCTCATTCTTAACTTTTCAAACATGTTGTCAAAGCACTCTTCCAAAAGATAGAGACAACAGTACTGACGTACAGCCTTTGCCCAACATCTTTGTCCAACTTTATATAGACCTTTCTAAATGCTGTCAAGCTAATAGGTAAAGAACATTTACACTGTGCTGTTTTAATTTGCAATTCTGTAAGACAAGTTTAAGTTTTCAATTATTATTTTGTTTTAGTTTTTTTAAGTTGCTTTTATTGCTTTTCATGAGACAATCAGTTCTTTTTTTATATCATTTTAAAAATTCTGAAGCACACAAATCTTGTAAATTACTTGCTTTTTAAGTATTCTGTGCAAATACAATGTTAACTTACCTTCCAGGAGACTTGATATTGCAATTGTATTACATGATTCAAACTATGGAATTTATCAGTATTAATCTATACGACTCTTAGCCGGGCATGGTGGTACATGCCTATAATCCCAGTACTTGGGAGGCTGAGACAGGAGGGTCACAGGTTTGAAGTCAGCCTCAGCAACTCAGTGAGGCTTGCATCAGCCTAGTGAGACCCTGTTTCCAAATAAGAAATAAAATAGGGCTTGGTATGGTGTAGCTCAGAGGTAGAATGCCTCTGGGTTCAATCTCTAGCACCAAAACAACAAACAAAAACTATATAACTCTAACTTCTAGTCATCTAAATGAAGTGTTTTCAATTTTAGTCAAATGAGGCTTATGATCCTTCTAACCTAGCTGTCATAGTCAAACTAATAAAACATCAATAATCAAGAGAATCACCAAAATCTATAGATTATCACCATGGGTAATATGATAGAATGACAAGAGGGCTCCTTTGGATTGTGGGAGAGGAAAGATTATCTGAGGTAGCAATAGTTGAACTGCGGTCAGAATGCCCAAAAGAACCAGGTGTGTTCTTAGGAAGAAGAGATTATTTAGAGTTTGGAGAGAAAAAGATACTGGCAAGGCATAGATGGCCAAGGAACAAAAAGGGCAATGTGTCTAGGAAATGGTGCAGGTGGGGGAGAACAGGAGGATAGCAGAACTAGTAGAACGGGTTGTAAATATGAAGGCAGAAAATGATGTGGAGCAAGGAGGTAGGAGCCAAGTGTACTGTTTGCACATTTGAAGTTTGAGGCCTAATATATACCCAAGGGTAGATAAGGATCAGCGGTCGGGAAGGTGGCTCTAGGGTCCAGGAAGGGGCTGATAGGAAAGATAGGGATTTGGGAGATCTTAGCATCCAAGTGCCATGCAAAACCCCTAGACCTAAGATAGTGTAGAGGTCACCCAGAGGAATTTTTAAAAGTTATTAAATGTTTATGTAGAGGTAGAGCATCACAGTCAAACACTAAATAGTTTTATAGTATAGAACTCTGATTTATGCAAAAAATAAGGCTTTAAAAATTAGATAAAGTTGTAATATATGTTATTTTAAAGAGCCTTTGAGTTCATTTTAAAGGAAGTGTATTGCTGAGTTATTAGAAGAGATGAGAATTTTATATTTTAAAATGCCAGTATTATTCATGTGTAAAGTGGTAGCATTTTAAGTGAATCACTGGTAGTGAGATACAGTGAAAGAAATGTTTAAAAAGAAAGAAAATCTTGGGTGAGAGAGTAGCTTCACAAACTTAAGTTGTGACAGTCATCCCCTTGAGATAGGTTCCTCCTTATGTTCTGCACCATAAGGGCTTCTCTTGTCTCAGGACAGATCCAGCCTGATCGAGTCCTTTTAACCAGCTAAAATTATGTGTTTCATTTCATGTACTCAAAAGTCTAAATTTCAAGAATATGCATATGAATTTAAATGTTGCCATCTAAATTACAAAGACCCTATTTAAAGTCCTTTGGTTTGGAGAAGACTTGAAAATTTACAAATGCATGGCCTCACAGAAGTGAAAGTGAGCAGACCTCAACTAGTTTTCATCTAATCATTTACCTTCCGTCACTGGTTCAGGAGAATCATGTTGAAAGTTAAAAATATTCAACCCTGTACATCACAAAAACCCAATCTATGTTTAAGTTTCACATCTCTTTGTAAGTGTCATTCACTTTCTATCAAATGACTTAAGAACAGAAAGAGTGGCTTTGTAATGAAATTATAACCAATGAACACAAAATTTCACTCAAAGATCAGTTTTGTCTTAAAGCCTTTAAACAAGTGCCAGGGATTTTCCAAATAAGTAGCTGAAGCTTTTAAAATACTCGCTACCTTGGAAAAAAGCATGTACATATAAAATACAAATTAAATCTTTTGATCAGTGAGAAAGCAATTTTAGCAGCTAATCTATTTTTATGAGTCCTTAAGTGTATTTTCATAATACCACAAAATAATGACTTTCTGAGCTGGATGTGGTGGCACACCCTTATAATCCTAGTACTTGGGAGGCTGAGACAGGAGGATCACAGGTTCGAGGACAGCCTCAGCAAGTAGTGAGACTCTCATCAACTTAGTGAGGCTCTGTTTCCAATAAGAAATAAAATTGGGCTGGTGGTGTAGGTCAAAGGTAGAATGCCTCTGGTTTCAATCCCCAGTACCACAAAAAAAAAAATGATTTTAATTGACATTTAAGATTTATAAGAAAATATTGCAGGGGGGACACCCTAATGAGCATGATGTACTTTCATGAACACATCAAAGTCAATCACTAAACTGACCTTGAGAAGGAAGGAGGAGGAGGGAGTGGGGTGGGAATTGGGGAAGGGTTAAATGAGAAATGTGTGCATGTATGCCTTTACCTATACTAGCTTGTATCTAACAAGGATGTGTGATTACAATGCACCAATTAAAAAATAAATTAAAAAAAGAGAAAGATGAAAAAAAAAAAAGGATTTGTTAGAGCTACACCAGGAGATTTTTGATCTATGTAATGCAGAGCCCATTTCTATTAATGTGGCAGAAACAGCTAAGACATTTGTAGATTGGCTTCAATCCTTCGTGCCTACCTGGCCCTCGTTTACCTCCTTGCTGGGAGGAGTTATTAGATTAGCAGCAATAGTCATTCTAGGCTTATGCATTCTACCACGCATTGTACGCCTTGTGATCAATGTCTTTGTTAGTATACGAGCAGATTTACATGGAATAAAACTGCAAGCACTGCCTCGCACAGGGCCTGGTAGTCAATGACAGGTTCCATTTTCTCAGGGCAATATCAACCTAAGACAGGGTAAGATTATCACCTGGTAGAAAATGACCTAAGACAGGCACAGTCCTTCGTGTGCATTTTAAAATAAAAACAGGGGAGTTGTGGGAGCCCAGCTGGGCCCTTTCCCCCCTGGCAGTTGCTATCTGCATATATGAGTAATTATACTGATTCTTCTGCTATGGCTACTTTGGATTCTTGAAGTCTGGAGATTGTTCCTAGGATGTGTAGATGAAAGACTCTCCTACTTCTTAGAAAGTAAATATATGACTCTAAAGGTTTATGGTTTTATGACTCTAGAAAGTTTGCTTGACCAGGCTATGTTAGGAATGTGGGCTATATGTGGAAAATGAAGAAGTGGTGCTAATTGTGCTCTGACAATGATTGATATATCGTAAATGTATACATAACCCTGTTGTACTCAAGAAATGTATAAAAATCCGTGCTGAATAATAAAAAAAGAAAATATAGCAAACTGAATAAATAGCAAGAGAAAATAAAGTGCAAAATAGAGTAGACTTAAGAGACATTGACAAAAACAAATGAAGAAATGGTTTCTATTCAAACATTATTTGTATCTTTCCATCGGATGGGCTTATTTGTGTAATTGGCTGTTTATAGAAAATTTATTTTTCAACAGCCAAAGGATCTTATTTCAAATATCAGAAAAGAAACTGGAATTACCAAAAAAAAAAAGAGAAATATTTTAATTCCCAAAATATTATAATTAAAATTAACTATTTCATATCAGGCAAAATAAACAAATTGTGTACTCTAAAACAAAATGTAAGTTTGAATTCTTAGTTGATCTTGTAACATGCAAATGAAATAAAAATGAATACAAATAGCAAAGTTTACATTTTCCATAAATAGCTATAGAAAACTTGAAAAGAGAACTAAGTGATGTATATTTATTCAGCAGTACAAGAAACAACTAGCACATTTTAAATGTCTATTATGTAGTTATCTCATGACTCAATATGGGCTAAACAAATAAATAAAATGAGAAGAAAGATGGCAAAAGATTAAAGAAATAAACTCCTTAGAAAATATAACAATGATCAAAGTAATGGTATTAATGGAGAATTCAGAGAGACTAGAGACTAGAGGCAGACAAAAACCTAGAACAGAAATAGGAAGAAAAAAGGCAATAAATAAAGTCAAGATAACTTAATTAAGTAGCACCCTTGGACTGAAGACAATGAAATCATTAAATTTGAGCTTTGAAAGAGTCTTACCTGAGTGAGGGACACAAGTGATGCAGAGAGCAAAGAAGAACAGAAGGGGACCTGGCTTCCATTTCCAATGGCAGCTCCACATTCCACTTGAGAGAAACATCCTGCAAGGAAAGAAAGTCCAGCTCAGCACACCAGACTGCAGCAAGGCACAATAACAAATAATGCAAATTGCAGGTTTCCAGCAGGGACTGGAAAATAGAAACCCCTTTCTTAGCTTTGCTTCCACATAAAGAAGAGATATTGGTTGATTATTTATTTATTTATTTATTTATTTATTTATTTATTTATTTACTTATTTACTTATTTATTTATTTAACTATGGTCCTGGAGATTGAACCCAGGGCCTCGTGCATGCTAGGCAAGTGCTCTACCATTGAGTCACACCCCCAACCCAAGGGGAAAAAAAAAAAAAAAACAAAAACCTTCAAAGATGATATAACCTAATCACCTCCTTCAAGTTAAAAATTTTAAAAATTCATGCATTTCATTTGCCATTTGCTGGTCTCTTCCCTATCAGAACATATATAATAGGTGATTTCTGTACGAAGATGGGAAATTATTCAAAGAATTCAAGAAAAAAGTCGTTTGTTTTTTAAAAAAATAAAGCGATTTCAGCTTCAGTCTACTCAGCCTCACCAGCCACATGCCCCACATGCCTGTCTTATAGTGGCAACCTCTTCTATAATCTCCCAGAAATAATGTCAACTTTAAGGAAACATTTTCCTTTTATAGCATCTTCTTCTTTACCAATGGAAATGTTGAGGTAAAATTGCTCAAGCTCTTTTCTTTCTCTAAAATGAAACAATGAACCAGTAACATTTTTAAAAGACTGAATTCTTTATATATAACAATAAATAGCGATGTTTTCAAAGGGCTAGTAAGTACCAAGTATCACAGATACTAGTAAGTGACATTTGACAGAGGGGTGCTGCTTTGGCAGTAAGGAATCTCCAGATCTGGGCTAGGGATGTAGCTTAATGGTGCAGTACTTGCCTAGCATGTGTGAGGCTCTAGGTTCAATCCCCAGCACCTCAAAAAACAATGCCAAATCTCCAGGTCTTAAATTTTCCAAAGTGAGCTAGTTTGCCTATAAATGGCAGTCTGGAGTCATTTTATTTATCAAATGAAAACCAACTATAAACTATTACTGTGACTTGAGGATGACATTGATATCTTCCTTAAAGCACCTTCCTTTAAGGAAGGGCGCTTACCTAAGAAAATGTGTAAAACTGAACACAATACCAGAAAAGCAGGAAGAGAAATATTAAAATGACACAGCAGACATCAAATGACTCCTGTACTTGCCTGGAGCTTGCATGTTGAATCTTTCTTTTACTCTAAGAGAACATCTCTTTGCAAAGAGACCAAGCATTAGAGTCAGACAGACCTGGATTCACTGCTTATGAACTATGCAACCCTCAGAAAATTTACTTGACCACTTATGCCTTCTGTTTCTAACCTGTAAAATAAGGGACAACAATATACATGGTCCAGAGCTACTGAGATATTCCAATAAAATGATGTATTTTAAGAACGGTGCCCATACCTGGCAAGTGTTTGATAAATATTAGCTATTATTTTCTTTACTATTATCGCAAGCATTCTAAGTGTGTCTGTTTGGTCCACAATGAAATCAAAGGAAAAGACTTAAGAATGGCTTAATCTCATATGCCAACACCAATCAATAGATTTATGGCCACTTCTAGGATCACCTGGAAATGAAAGTAATTAGGTTATTCATGTCTTCTATGAATACAGAAATTTTACATAGTGTCTGAAACTCAGGTCACACTTTTGTACTTACTAAACTAGATTTTCCAGCAGCTCTCTTGTTGGAAATTCCAAACTAAGATATGGTTAAAAGCTGAAGAACATTTTTTTTTTGTATGGAAGGTATGATTTTGAGTCTATCCAACCAAAATATCTGATGCTAAAAACAGCTACTGTCTATGAGAAGCATGTTTTAGTAAATAATAATAATAATAATAATAATAATAATAATAATAATAATAATAATAGATATGAACTCTGGAATAACACACATTCTAGTCCTCTATTAACTCTGTGGTTTGGGGTGGGGGCAGCTACTTAAATTCTCAGCCTTTTTTCTTCTTTTATAACTAGGATATTACTCACCAAAAAGAATTAGATATAACAGTTCACAATATTTAGTAGGGGCTTTAAGAAAGGGAGGCTATACATTTGTAACACAGAAAGTTCCCTTACTTGGAAGAATGGGCCCATTTCCCATTGATGCTGGATGAATAAGGTACTCCTCATTCATGCTGGGGATGAATGAGTATCCTTCTAAAACAAAAGAGCAATTATATATTCAAAAAACTTTAGAATGGAAAGACCAAAAATGAAGCTGAATTTCATTTCACAAAGGAGGAAACTGAGGTTCGGTAAAATAAAAGGGGAGACCAATCAAACTTGGCTGCCAGCCTTACAGATTACTAACAGAAGGAAATACTGGCCCAGGAGAACTCCTAGCTTCTGACTTTGTGGCACATGACAATTTTTCCTATCAATATGCGAGTAGTGGCCTGCTGTTAAGTTCATCCATGCTCTACATGAAACCCAGGGGATCACGGATCAAACTTCTTCAACTGGCTATAGCCTATACTGTTGACTGTGTGTGCTCATGTAGCTTCTTTGCTATAAAAGGGTCTGACACTCAGGGATTCCATATCCACTCTTGAAGCTGTTTGGCCAATGCTGCAATCCTGCCAGGCAAGAGCTGCAAGTGAGGACCAAGGCTTAATGCATTCCAGGGCTCAAAACTCCATCACTTCAGACAGAAAAGGAACTCAGGACAGGGCAAGCACTTGTAATCAAACATAAACCATATGACATGCCAACTTTCATCCACTTTACTGTTTACTGAAGGACAGAAAAAAAAAATAAAATTAAGAATAGAACAGAGGAAGGAAAGCACTATGTGTCTTCTCAAGGGATCACTTAGCAAAGACACATCCCTGAGATTTAAACAACTTTCTCACAAGAGTGGAAAATCCCAAACAGGGTTACTAAGGTTCTAAATAGGAACTACAAAAAAACCCAGCACAGTCTTGTACCATTGTGACTGTGGTCTCAAAGTTCTATTGAAGAGAGCAGGAACCTTTTTTAAAAAATAAAAGAGAGTCATAGGCTTGTACAAACTGAAAGGGGCCTAAAAATTATACAATAAAATCTATCATCTCAACAGGTGAGAAAGCTAAGATACTACACTACGTGCCCAAGATCACATCAGCAGAGGTGACTGAGTCCAAAACCCTTTGTGTCACCTGGCTTCCAACACAGCTCCCCTCTCTGAGAACCATGATACCTCTGCTGCACCCTTGTTCCCTTTTTCAATCTGTATTGACTACAAAAGACAATATATGCAGGTCCTGTTTCAGGAAGCTTCAGAATGTAACACTTTCACACGAATTGTATTGAATGTGGGTATCCCCCTTGAAGGCATGATGCTACTCAAATGCCTCACTGAAATCATCTTAAAAAAATAAAATAAAAAAATAACCCTACCATCTTCTACTCCTAGTGCTTTTCCCAGCAACAGAATTCACTTCCTTGTCTATATCCAAAACTGTGTGTCTATGGCAAAGCTTTTCATAAAGGGATTTGGGGAGTGACAGAGAAAATAACTCCATTCTTTCAGAGTAAAAAGAGCAGTAATTTGGTTTATTCGAGTCTGTTCATAATAGTTTTTCTTCTTCTGGTTAAAAATCATGTTCCTAAACCTAAGCAGTGTGTGTGTGTGTGTGTGTGTGTGTGTGTGTGTGTGTGTGTGTGTATTCTATTCTATAGTACAAATTCTATTCTCTAGAGTTCTATTACTCAATTTATGACTGTTTATAATGTTGGGTTCACTCCCACTTCCAACAGGCTGATTGAGTCTCCATATCTTTACAAATATTAAGCCTTATTCAACAGTAATATATATATATAACTGACATACCAGTTAAATTTAAAAGTCAACCTTGAGAATTAAATATACATTCATGCACACACACATAAATGAGTGCAGGTGAAACTGGGGGAACTAGAAACAAGAGAAGTAGGTTGTATCAATATCCTGGCTTTAATTTTGTACTGTAGTTTTACAAAATGTTCCCCGTAGAAGAATTGAGTAAGAGTATATAAGTCTGTATTTTTTTAACAACTGTACTTGAATCTACAAATATCTTTAAAGTTTTAATAAAAAAGTAAACCCCAAATCCGTAAACAGCTTATTCACAGATGATTCAGGGAAAAAAAGTAAGCTGGGAGAGTGTGAGGAGGAGGAGGGGAATGATAAAGCAAATGAGGGTCAATATTTATAATAGGTGATTCTGGGTAAAGGTGTTCTTTGTATTATTTTTATTTTTGCAACCTTCTTATAAGATTTATTTCTAAAAATGTTAAATGCAAACATAACCGAAGTGTCCCAGTGTTTTTATTTCATGACACTCCAGACTGTTGGATATTACTGCTTTAATCTTTTTAAGTTTGATAGAAGAAGTACTGTCTCGCTTGGATTTTCTTTATTTGGATTGGCTTGTTCCACTCACCTGCATACTTTCATATTACAATGCAAATATTTTTCTTACTTGTTGGTGAATTTTAAACCAATTTTATATTAAATATGTTAAACCTTTGTTTTGTTTGCTCTGTTTTAAATAAACAAATCTTAAAGCTTTGTAACGCATCCCAAAAAACTCAATTCTGAATAATGCTTATAAAGAAAATTAAGATGATACTCAGCTAATCATACTCAAATTTTACTGGCATTTTGAGTTGCAACTGACAGTATCTTTTAAAGTTATCTCTCCCAATCAGTATACATCTTAACCTCATACAATGTAGTTAACATAATGATGTCATCCTATGAGAACTGAAAATGGAAAGGTACAGCTTTGCCTGTATATACCACACACATTGAACAGAGTCCTTTTCTATTTACTCCAAATTCTAAATAATGTCCTGAAACTTTTAATCATCCCATCAGAAATATAAACTCTGTAAGAAACATGGGCAGTTAGAAAAATGGTCAAGTTTAAAGAAGCGGCTGTCAGTTTATTTTAATATATAAACCGAATCTCTCTCAAATCATTATTTCCAGAAATCAGAGTGACGTGTCCAACTAGGCAGTAAAACTACAGGCTTCTAATATTTCCCATAAGCCAACAGACAATAGTCCCATTCACCATTCACACTGGAAAAGCACAATGTCATGTAATTTATATAAGCCATAAATGGAACAGTAGCTTCATGTAGCTTGAGACTAACTAATGCAAGTCTTGCTAAATCTATTACATTTCTCAGGGAATGAAAAAATATGCAGTCATCACAGTCCCTAAATATATTTGTAAAATTTGTCATTTCAGAATTTGAATGCAACTATATACAAATATTCTTTCTCCATAAGGAATAGGCAGAAAATACACTTAAATAGTTTGTGTACTTGAAAGCATTATGATACAAATTCAAAAGATAACATAATTTATGTTCCCTGATTTAACAGTTTTCAACAAAACAGTAGAAATATTTACCTTGCAAAGGTTGATACTATTTCCATATATCCTAACATGCCAATATCTAAAAAGAATCAGAACATCTTAAACCATTCCATATATATTATAAATAAGAAAATCATTTACAATCTGGAAAGAAATGGAAAAACTTTCAGTCAAAATAGCTCAGTAAAGAAACTCAAATCAAGGTACTAAGCCCTGTATAACTTAATATTCATGCTTTCATCCTAATAAGAAATGACTTTTAATTAATGACATTCAAGTGGACTTACATGACAATTTCATTATTAGTTTTTTTAAATATTACCTGTTGATCAGCCTCACATCCTTTATTTTTTTTAAAAGAACTGGTATTCATATTTTTGTGTAATATACTTTTTCCCCCATAAGATCTCAATATCAAGGGGATGGAAAGGAAACTTGGATAAATATCTGCTGTAAAAGCCCTAGTATGTTTTCAAGAAAAACTGAAGTTGAAAAACTCAGATTCATTCAAAAGATCTTGCTTGTATATGAGAACAAGTCTTACATTAGACTATTGGCTGTAACCCAAAATAAATTCTTTCAAGTTATACCTCGCAGATTCCATTGGCATAAATGAAACTTTAAAACTCACAGGTGTGGAATTACTTTACAAGCAGTTTTAACGAAACTACATGGTTCACTTCTAATCACACTGCACACTACCAAGAACAGAGCTGCGGAATGCCAGGCTTGGGGGGCCCCTTCTTTCTCCTATTTTAAAAGCGTGTGTTGGGGTAAGGGAGGCGGTGGACAGACGGTGCAGGGAAGGGGGAAGAGGACTTAAGGGTCAGGTTTTCCCCAAGTATTAAACAGACAGGAAATTCAAGTGGCAATAGTAAGGATTCAGCAGCCTGAGGAGGGAGGGTGCATGCCAATTTCTAGAAACTCTTGTACTGTTAGTGGAAGTGGGTAAAATGTCTGTCAGGGTGCCTGCCCAAGAATAAATAAAACTCCAGAAGGAAAATTACATATCTCAAAAAAAAGTAACTGCTTGGTTGGCCACAAAAATACGCTGGGTCCTTCTGAAAACAATTTTCCTTTTTCTATTCGAAAAGGCAGCGTTCAGCAGCAGTTCCTTGGGGTTCCTCTGAGGTACCTCACCGCTTGGATGACTGTTCTATGGAAGCAAAACCCTTTGCGTTTCTCTAAAGGTTTCAGTCCACTCACCTCCACACACAAACACATATCGTCCACTTAAAATTCTATAAGAAGTCCCTATCGCGCAAAATGGCATGTTCCCTAATAACTTTTACTCTGCAAAGTACAGTGAGCGCAGTTTATGCGCTGTAGAAGAAGAAAAAGAGAAAGAAAGAAGGAAAGAAAGAAAGAAAGAAAGAAAGAAAGAAAGAAAGAAAGAAAGAAGGAAGGAAGGAAGGAAGGAAGGAAGGAAGGAAGGAAGGAAGGAGGAGAAGGAGAAGGAGAAGGAGGAGGAGGAGAAGAAGAAGAAGAAGAAGAAGAAGAAGAAGAAGAAGAAGAAGAAGAAGAAGAAGCCATCCAGATATCCCAAAGATCCAGTAAGTCCTACAAGCAAAGGTGACAATAAGCAAAATCAACATTTCCCCGGCATACCAGTACCTTCCCAATCCGCAGGTATTGATCCAGGAGCGCCTTGCTTAGCAAGACCAGGGCCCTGGATGGAGCCGCGGTGCCTGTTACTCCTTCTTTAATTTGAATCCAAAACACGTTTTCCCCATTCTTGAAACCCTGCCCTTTTTATTATTCTTCACACCGCCCAAATGCGAGTTCTACCTCTCGCTGGTGGGGGGAGCAAGTCCCACACACACTGTCACAGCTCCGTTTGGCGATCCTCACTCCTCGGTGCCTCCAGGGGTTACAGTGAAGACAAACCGGTTTATTATGTTAATGACCCTTTGAAGTCTTTAACAAAATCATTTAGTGGTGGAGCCGGGGTGGGGGCAGCTGTAGGTGTGAAGGAATTCTGAGCCGAGAGGTGAGACTTACCTGCTGGCATTACCGCGCGGAGGTCCCCAGCGGCCCCAGGGTCATCCTCCAGCAGCGCGCCCTCCCTGCAGCTCGCGGCTCCTCCGAGGGTCCCCGCGCCTCCCTCGGCCGCGCTGCCACCCGCCCCGCGGTCACGCCCTTTCTGGAGAGTTCACCGGGGTTTCCGGGCAGCTGCTGCACGCCCGCGCTCAGGGCGGCGTAAGGTGGACCCGCGGGCGCCCAGCCCGAGCGCGAGGGGGCGGGCGGGCGGCAGGTTCCTCTTCGCACAAGTTTAGGAAGAGTCAGGGCAAAAGGCTTTGGAGGCCGCCCGCAGCGCGGGGCGGGGTGCGCCTCGCAGGTCCTGGCCCGGCCGGCCCGGGGCGGGACTGGCGTCCGCCCTTGATGCCCGGGGTCCCTGCTCTCCGCCCGCCGGCGATCGGGCGCCGAGCGCGGGCTCAGGTGCGGCTGCCAGCTCCGCCTGGCCTGGGCGCTCCGCCGTGGGGCTGTCCCCGTCCTGAGCGTGCGGCCGCCCCACCCTGCACCGTCAGCCCGAGGGCAGAAAGGGAGAAGTCGCCCCGCGGGGCGGGACCCGGGCTCCCCGCGTGGGCAGCGAGCAGAAAGTGGTGGGGACCCGGACGGCGCGGGCTGGGAGACTGGCACCGAGCCGGGAGCAGCTCTCAGACAAGGAGGGAACAGGGTAGATCACGGGGTCATCAAAGCTGCCAGGGCCTTACTTTGGAGACCCTGGGTGGCACAAGGAGAAGCTCAGAAGGCGGGAGCTCTGCTCCTCTGGACATCTCCTCCCTGCCTGGACAGCTGCGCGCTCCCAGCCCACCGGATCCCTGCGTGGGGACCCTCCACCAACTCCCTGGCCAGTGCTTTACTTTACTTTTCTCTTTGTCTTTCCCACCTCATCTCCCTCTCATTAAAATAATAATAATAATAATAATAATAATAATAATAATAATAATAATAATGAAGGCTAGTAGCAAGGGGCTAGGAAGATATTAACACATTTTTAAAGTGGGATTTGTCAATGCAAATCCAGCTACTCATTGAGGAACCTTTGAGAAGAGTCTGCTGCCTGCTCTGTGTTGTGTCTATAAAGTATCTGCCTGGCAAAGGGATCTGGACACACCTCTTTGGGTAGAAGAGAGTGAGCTCTCTTGGATAAGAGGGTCTCTTCCCATTGTGTGTTGGCAGAATCAATTCATTTAAAAAGCCAGAGGCAAACCTTCTAATGCCAGATCTGTATAGGCATCCAGAGCCGGATCAGCCAGCTTGCACAGCGTGTGTGCGCACAGGCCATACACAGAAGTGCCCTGAACGTTATTTAACCTTGGTTGGCCAGTGATAGAGAACTGTTGCTGTGGGGGAAAAAAAAGAGGTAGAGCAGGACTTGAGAACAGATAGTTACAGGAGAAAGGAAGCTGGACCTCTGCCACCAAATCCAGAAGCGGGACTGTCCAGGGTGTGTTCTACTTGTGGCTTTTATCAGTGTGTGTTTTGATGAACAAACAGAAGAACTAGTAGAGACATTGAATTGTAGCATTCAAGGGAAGCTGAACTTCCTCTGTCCCACCTTCTGGTATTACAGGTAGAAGCATTTGTATCATCTATCACCTCACATACCTTTCTTTTTTGTGTGTGGTGAGAATGTTTGAAATTTACTCTCAGTAACTTTGAAATGTACATTAACTTGTGTCTTTCTCGTTGTGTTGTGCAGATGATCTCAAAAGCATATTCCTCCTGCCTCATAAACACCTCCTACACTTTGACTAACTCTTCTTCATTTTCACCGTCCCCCAACCTCTGGTAACTACCAGTCTAACTTTTATATTTCACATATAGTGAGATCATGTGATACTTGTCTTTCTCTTCAACAGTGGAAGGATAGAGAAAATGCAACATATATACATATCACACACACACACACACAAAACACACACACACGCACACACTGTGGAATGCTGTTTGGCCTTACAGAAGGAAATTCCATCATTGTGACAATACAGATGGATCTGGAGGACATTATACAAAGGTTTAAATGTTCATCTCATCCAAAAAACACCTTCACAGAAACATTCAGAATGATGATCTGAGCACCACGGCCAAACTAACCCACATTAATCAGAATCAATTGCCATTCTTCTAGAAAATAGAAGATTATTTACAAGTGCTATTAAATATTAGCATCCTATAAACTATGTTCATGTTTAATATACATCAGTGTTTCTATAGAATCATATGAATCACAGCTAAAGTATTTTCATGGGCCTGTGCCTGTCATCGGTCAGTATGTTAGTAACATTTGTATATTTTGACAGTCCTGGCCTCAAACTAAGGAGCCGTTCTTTATCTTTGAAGGAGCATGTTAGGGAAATGGAGCATATGCTGGAAAGTACCTGGTCTTTTAATACAACAGACCGTGGTTTAAAAACTTGGCCCTGCAATTTGCCAGTACCTTGAACTCTGGAAGTTTGCTATGTAATGTCAGCCTGAATTGTAAAATAGGAATAACAGGATTTATAATGTTTAACCCGTAGAGTCTTTCGACAGATTCAGTGAGCTGAGGACAGCAGGCACTCAGTGCATTTCCTGGAATGTGCTAACATCGGTTGCCTCCGCCTGCCCCCACGTATCACATCATCCAAAGAAAGCTGAAGTGCCAGGACCACATTCCTCTGCATACAGGAATCTTCTGGCAGCATTCCAGACAAGATGAATATTGGACATCTGTTTGAGTCCCTTAACATGGGCGAACACTCGACTATGAGAAACTTCCTCTTTCTATTGATTGAATCAAACATTCATGCCTTCCACTTCCATGCAGAACAAGGACAGTCTATCTCCCACAATACGTCTTTCAAATATCTGAAGACAACTATCGTCTCCCTCCTCACTCTTCCCTTAGTCAGGGTTCACAGCCTGAATCACTTTAACCATTCAATGCCTGGCTCCTCCACACATAATTTAACATCCACCTTCTTTACCATGTCCTCAAAGTGGACTCCACATCTCACTCCTCGTTAACTGTGAGATGCTTATCTTTCCTGAGCTGAATACTACTCTCATGTAAATAAAAGTTAATACTGACTTTTTGAGCAGCCACATAAAGTATATATAGCAGGAATAAATGTAATCATAATAAACTGATCTACTGCATACCAGAGAATATATACATTTTGTTCTATATAACGTGTGCAAGAAATGTAAGCCTGGTGTGGTGGCTCACACCTGTAATCCCAGTGCTTGGGAGGCTGAGACAGGAGGATCACAGATGTTCAAGACCAACCTTAGCAACTTAGCAAGACTCTCAGCAACCTAGAAAGACCCTATTACAGAATTAATAATAATAATAATAATAATAATAATAATAATAGGGCTGGGGATATAGCTCAGAAGTTTAATGCTTCTGGGTTCAAACCCTAAGAATGTGCATGTGCACAAATGCACACACACACACACACACACACAGAAATGTATCTTGTAAATAATTCATTCCAGCTTGAAATTTATGTTTTAACTTTCTATTTTTCCTTAATCAATCTGCACCCTCCCCTTTCACCAGGTATATTGCTTTCTTCAGCAGGGAGGGTACAAGAAAGCTGATATTTGACTTCTCCATGTCAGTCAATATCAACCCGTGCAATTCCTGGACATAGTCCATACGGGATGTCAGTTTGGTCAGTGAGGCTCTTCCAGGCGCTCTCTTACTTCCTGATGGCCTGTCACAGCCTTTTTGTCCTAATCTCTTGAAGCAGCCCTCTCTCTCTGCAGCCTTCCCTCCTCCCTGGGTCTCTGTTTGAGAAGCAGGGTAGGACCCCTGGGAACCACTTGTAAACTGATTTCACAAACCGCCCTTCTCCCACCCCATCCTTTCTTTCCCTTTTAACCTGACTAAGGAGAGATAGCTTTTCTTTCTCTTCTGTACCTCCACATTTATCTGTACCTCAACTTCTCTTGGTTCCTTTTGCGCTAAAAGTTATGAAAAACTAATCCAGACATTCTGACTGCTTTCTGTTTTTTCCTCTGCCCCATCATCCCAGAAACTCTGGGTATATACCAACTAGAAACCTGAATAGAGAAAAGAAGAAGGGAAAAATAAATGGAGAAGGGACAAAAGTCTAATCTCTCAAAGATATCATGGTTCCACAAACTCAGAATTTCTGCAAATAATTATTATTCCTGTTTTGAGGACAGGCAATTGAAGCCCAAAATTGTTAATTGACTTACCCAAGATCATACAGACATGAAAAGTTCCTGACCCTGCACTAAGTTCTGAGGGATTTCCAATATTGTGTTTTTCCTTCATGGCCCCAAATCTTTTCACATGAACTGCTAGAAATCTTACCCAGAAATTCGTACTCAGGGAACCTAGAGTGTTTCATTTTGTTGCATTCAGACCAATGTATCTGTTTGTGGAAATCAATTTGAAATTCGATTCCTCTATCAGTTTTAATGATCTCTAAAAATTTTGGCTACATACAAATTTAATGACACTGTTTCCTATATTTGGGTCAAATACTAATATAGATGATGTGGAATACCAAGAGGAGACTGTTTCATAGTGATAATGATATACTGATAATCAACATTGGTTGACACACATTTCAGCCACTTAATCTGTATTTCCTTATTCTTGTGCCATATGTTTTCCCAAATGAAACCCCCCAAATTATCATAGGAAATTATATAAATCAAGAAGTTCATATAAACCAGGCAAGGTGACACATGCCTGCAATCACAGTACTTGGAGGCTGAGACATGAGGATCACAAGTTCCATCAAGGAAGGCAAGCCTCAACAGCTTAGCCAGTCTCAGCAATCTAGTGAGATTCTGTTTCAAAATAAAATAGGACTGGGGATGTAGCTCAGAAGTAAAACCCCTGGGTTCAATCCCCAATGCCACACACACACACACACACACACACACACACACACACACAAAGTTTATATAGATTTTATTTTCTCTTGATCTATTAGTGGAAACATCTGAGTTACCAATCTAGAACATGACTTTGAGGGCATGACGTATTCTTAATGTGCACCTGCTGATGTCTTGTTTTTTTTCAAGTGCTCAAAAGCCGCCTTTTGTTTTGATTCTACTTCACATGAATCCTCCTTTCCTATGAGAAAATCAGAACAAATTATATATTATTTTAAAGTTGACATTATATATATTATAAGTCCATTCATCCCAGTTCATATAGTTTGGGATGAATGTAGATTGCTGTGGACTTCATATCCTGAAGTATTTCGTGCACTAAGAGATCTTTAGTCTTCTTTGAATTACATGGGTAACTAACTACTGACATTATATAAATATTAATATTGACAAAAATTACCACTCTTTAGTGCTTCCTTTGTATATAACACTTTATTAAGATAATTAGGTATAATATTTCCTTTAATCTTCACACTAATCCTGGAGACATAGAGACATAGTCCAAAACATTTCAGAAAATAAAGACTTAAATTCAGCTTTGTTTTGTACATTCTGGTCAAAGGAAATGCAAAGAAAAAAAGACATAGATCTAGGAAATATAAGCACACAGGCTTTTCTGCTAATTTTATTACCCTGGCCTTTTCCAGATGGATGGGTATTAATTAGTGTGTCCCAGTATCTATGTATGTATGTACTGCTTTTGTAAGTTTCATAGCCTCAAAAATTGAAAAATGCTAATAATTATATAAAGCACTGAACATGATACTTTCCTGGGAAGAAATACCAGAATGAAGACTACAGTTACCCAAGTAATTATTTGACTTTCAGTCTTTCATTTTTGCATTTAATAAAAACATTGACCAACTAGTAGATGGCAAGTACTAGTTTACTCACTGTCACTATAGCAGTGAACAACAACAACAACAAAAAAAAATCCATGCTTTCAATGAGCTCCTATGACACTTGATTGTGAATGGCAAGTAGATAGTAGAGTAATGAAAAATAGATGATATGCAGATGATGATAAGTTCCAGGAAAAATAAAGAAGGAAAAGATTTGAAAAAGATAGGCGTAACAGGTGATCAGGGCAAGCTACTTCAATAGGCACCATTGAAAAAGAGACCTGAATTAAGTAGGTGCTAGTCCCAGACAGTTGTGTGAAAGAAGAGTGTTTCAAGCAAGAAGAAGCAAGTGCCACTGCCCCGAGGTAGGTAGTAAGGGCTCATTCTGCAGATAAGAGCAAGAGTAGATAAGCTGGGCTCTAGGGAGAAGGAAGGAAGGAGGCCCGAGGGAATTCAGAAGGCCAGGATAAGTGACTTGTGGCAGTAGGAAAGGCATGGAATTTTATTGGAAGAGAAATTAGTAATGATCAGAATATGTGCCTTGAAATGTGCCACTTGGACATACGGATTGAAGGCAATTAGGAAGCAGTAAAGACAAAAATAGTTCTTTGGCTTCCTCCCATTTGTTTAAGAGCCAATCATAAATCTCTTTTTATGAAGGCTTTCCTCCTCCCTTCTCTCATATCCGGAGGAAGAAAACAGCCATTATCCTTAGAGAAGGAAAACCAGCACCAAGGTGGGTCTGGACAAACAAAATATACCAAAATAACTTTTAGCTCTCATTAATTTCTCCCCGTAGATTTATCTTTCCACAATTTACTTCCCCTAGAAACTCAAACCCTTTCCCATTGATTGGTAATTCCACACAGATTTTTTATACCCTTTGTTAAGATGGTATATAAGCTCCAAATCTGACCACCACATTGAGTGACCCATCATTGGGTTCTGTGTCTGCGTGTTGTGTACAAAAAATAATTTCACTTTTCCCTGTTAATCTGTCTCTGTAAAGTCTAATTCATAGACCTGAGCCACTGAACCTAAGAGGATAGAGGAAAGGTTTTATGTCCTCCCATTCACAAGCACTGGAGTTTTTAGAATAGATAAGAGCATGATATGACATATGTGGAAAATAGGGAGTTAAAAAATGGAAAGAGGAGAACTTTTTAGCAGGCTGTTAGCAACCTGTTTAGCAGGCTGCATACTCCATGTAAGAGATATAATGGAGGGTATTAACTAGGGAAGTAGAAATGGAAGTAGTGAGGAGTAATTGGATTTGGAAATGTTGAAGGTTAATTGCTATTAATTGAATACTGAGTATGAGAAAAACAAGGGGTACTCTGGGGTTTTTCACTCACTCAACTGAGTGAATGAAGTGGCTAATAGTTGAGTTGGAGAGGAATGGGGGAGAAGCAGGTTTGGGAAGGAAAAGCAAAAGTTCAGTTTCAGATACATTAAGTCTGAGAGTCTATCAGACATTCTAACAAATGCAAGAAACTACCACACAGTCCAGGATTATGGTGCTTGATAAAAAAAAAAATTAATTAATTAACCAAGCACTGCATTCTAAGAAAATTTTGTTCAGAGTCACTGTCAAGCTTTCTGAGTGATGATTTACAGAGTGAACTTTCATGGTGAATTGGAGTTTTAATGAAGTCTTGAAGAATAGATTGGATTCACAGTGAAAATTCAAACCAATGAAACAATTATAGCAACAATGTAGGAAAAGTGAAAAATATTTTAGGGAAAGTGAACAAATGGCCTGGCTGCAGTGGTAGGACCTGGAGGCTGGTGGTAGCTGGTAGAGGGTTTGAAGGGTAAGACTAAGGAGTTTAGCTTGGTCTTCTAAGACATGAGTAACCAAATGGACACTTTTAATCATGTGTCTTTTGTTTTTGTTTAGCTTATTGATAAGGGAACCACATAATGTAATACTGCAGAAAATTAACCATTGTGGCTATAGCAGAGAAGATACTAATGAATATAGTAGAGAAAACTTCTGTAAGGAGAAAAGAAAAGTTACTGCAATAACACTGGTGAGAAAATAAATAAATTGCCGAGTTCTTTGATGTCTGACATTATGTAGACAAAGTATAATTAGCTGGATTATTGTTAATGTATACAATCACATATTATTCATTCCTATTTCTACTTGATGTATCTGTGGAAAAACTGAGAAGGAAAAAGAAGGCAAGTGGTGGCTGAAGAGAACAGGAAAGAATGGCAGAAATATAGCAAGAACAGAATATTTATATTCTTATAGTCAGGGTACAGAGTGGAATTTTATTGTAAGTTCTCTAGTATGCTATGAAATGGTTTGTACAGGATCTTGACAATTGGGTGCTAGGTTGAATGGATTAGAAAGGAACAATAATGAAAGTATGATGTGATGACTAATTTTATGTGTCAACTTAGTAGAGCTACAGGGTGCCCAGATAGTCAAACAACTTTATAGATGTTCCAATAAAGGTATTATTTTTTTTTTTTTAGAGATTGATGTTTACTTTGAGTTAAGCATATTGCTCTCTGTAATGTGAGTGTGCCTCATGCAATCAGCTGAAACCTGGATAGAAGGATAGAAAAAAGAAGACTGACCTTCCTTGAGCAAAAGAGGAATCTCTAGAAGACTATCTTACTATCTTTCGACTTCTGAAACATTTGTTCTTTTTAGTTCTATAGCAAATGGCCTTCAGACCCAAGCTGGAACATTGGCTCTTCTTGGTCTCCAGCCTTCCAGACCCCCACGGTAGAGAGTTTGGATCCTTCATATACATGTTAACCAATTCATTCTCATTCTCATTCATATTCTCTCTCCTGCCCCCCTTCATTCTCTCTCTCTTTCTCCTTTTCCCCATCCTATTGGCTCTGTTTCTCTGGAGAACTCTGACTAATACACATGGTGACCACTTAGGTGGCTGTTGGATTAGACTTAGTGGAAGATAATGGTGGCCAGGATTAGTTGTCTATCAGTAGTAAAGATACAAAAAGAAGCAGACAGATTCAGAATAAGTTTTGTAGATTGAGGTGATGGGACTTATGATGGTTTGGATGAGGGAGACTGAGGAGAAGAGAAGGACCAAGGAGGATTCCAAGATTTTAGGCTTATGTAGTTGTGTGGATAAAGTGGGTGAGTATTCATACAAAAGAAAGGGTGGTTTATTGGGAAAACGATGAGTTGCCTATGGATGTATAAGTATAGATATCAAATAGATATTTGGTGCCTGTATCTGGAGTTTAAGAACTGATTGAGGAATCATCAGTATACTCATGACATTTATTGTTCTGAGTGTGAATCAGACTACTATCCAGAGATACTTATAGAGAAGTGAAGGGAGCTGAGACCATGATCAGGGACAAGCATTTAGAGAGGAAGAAGAAGTAGCAAAGAAGACAGAGAGGGAGTGACTAGAAAAGTCCAGCAAAAGTAGGAAAATATGTTGTCACAGAAACCAAAAGAGGAACATGTTTCAAGAAAGAAGAAGGGTTTAGCAGTATTAATATTGATGAAAGATAAAAGATGAGACACATAGATATGATGACATAGAACTTCCTAGTAACCCTGAAGTCTGTGGATGGTGAGACTATTCCAGAAACTTTAAAGGAGAGGCTTGACAAAAGAACAGGAGCTGGGCTAACTTCACTAAGGATGGTGTCCTTCTGGTTCATTCCCGTTACCACAACTGATCAAATTTCTTTCCTTTTCTTTTTTTCTTTAAGACAGATCCCATCTATATATGGAAGTTTCAGATAGACAGGAGAAATAAGTCTTCAGGATCTATTGTACAGCATGGTGATCATAGTTAATAAAAATATATTATACATCTCAAAAATTGCCAAAAAGGAGATTTGAAAGTTTGTCACTACAAAAAATAAGTATATGAGATGATGGATATGTTAATTTGCTTGATATAAAAGTTCAATGATGTATCCATATAGCAAAACAACACATTGTACCCCATAAATATATAATTATTATTTCTCAATATAAAATAAAATTTAAATTAAAAAAGAAGAAGCCGGGCATGGTGGTGCATGCCTGTAATACCAGTACTTGGAAGGCCAAGACAGGAGGATCTCAAGTTCACAGACAGCCTCAGTAACTTAGCAAGGCCCTCTGCAAGACCCTGTTTCAAAATAAAAAATAAGAATAATAAAGTGGGGCTGAAGTTATAGCTCAAAGGCAAAATGTCATTGGGTTCAACATACAATGACACATGCACACACAGAGTAATTGGTTATATTTAATTTTTTTTACAATAAATTTATCTCTAATGTAGAACAGAACCATGAAATATAATGTTCTTGAAAAGGAGTGTAGTAAATATTTTCCTTCAAAAGGAAATGCTAAGTGTCCGTAGTAGGCAGAAATGATTCAAGAAAGAAGAAACTGATCATGGAGGGAGGAGACTAGTTGCTGGCGTGATGTTTTAGAGAAACAAGAAGGAATGGTGGAGAAGTCCAGAGGGCTCCAACTTGGTCCCTAATGTATCCCAACACACAGAAGGAGTAGTCTTGGAGCATCAAAAAAGATGGTGAACTCATGGTGGAACAGACGGATGACTATAGTCTATTAAAAATCCTTAATAAGTTTGAAGAATTGATGGAATTCATATAAAGTAGCAAGTGATCTGAAAGAACAGGAGGTCTATAATACGCATTAGAAAAGATAGATTAAAATACTACGCATTGGCCATCAATCTTGGCCATTTGTCTCCTGCCTTGACTGAAAATGAATGCTTAATTCATTCTGTTGTAGATGATTGGAAATGACCTTACACAAATCGCATAGAACTTTGATTCTTTTTCATCACAGTAGCAATTCTTCACTTATATAAACCTGAAATACAAAGACAACTTTGTAGTATGCTATGAAAGTATCCCAGGATGATCTGGGCATTGACAAATGTTCATTAAAAGAACTCTGACTAAATTTAGTCTCTCTCAGGTTCTTACTCTAATGAGGAACAAACAGGAATTCCACCAATTATTCATTTGCTTTCTTATGAATATCAAAAGTACTCATTATTTCAGTATTTTTTTCCTTTAAAGTTTTAGTCATCCAATATTTGGGCTTTTAGGAACAGGGAGTAGGGAGAATAGTCTGGAAGATTTGCCACCTTCATGCCATCTTTCTGAAGTTCTGTTAGTCTGCCTCCTCTGGGTCTGGAGACCATAGTCCAGAGCCTCTTTGATTGAGTTTCTTCAGAAAATATCCTCCATTTTTCTATTAGGTGGAGAAGAGGGGGTGCTTAATTTGAGTAGGGTGAGAGCGGGCCTCTGGGCCCAGCTGTCCCTTTAGACAGATCTTTAAGCTGTTGCTGACCTCACACATGAAGAATCAGAAGAGTTTTTACCTCCAGTTTCTGAACCTCCCATTGATGTGGGAAGTCCAGCTTGCTTGTCATTGGTCTCCACCTTGGCAAACATTTAGGTTTGATTTCCTCCCGCTAAGTTGTTCTCCTCTCCAGCATTCACATTCCAGTCCATACACTGATCTTCAGAGTTAAGGAAATCTCCCAAAGATGGAGATTGTTTGAAAATGGCCAGGCGGAGGTCATGAAAAGCAGAACAAGTGTTAAGTAGTGCATTAAATGGTTAAAATGATCTTTTAAGAACTGAAGAATGTAAGATTGAGCATGT
This sequence comes from Graphiurus murinus, assembly GCA_004027655.1. Classification (NCBI taxonomy): domain Eukaryota; kingdom Metazoa; phylum Chordata; class Mammalia; order Rodentia; family Gliridae; genus Graphiurus; species Graphiurus murinus. The sequence continues at coordinate 107,645 of PVLC010002716.1, forward strand.
TTATCAAGTATCAATCAGTTGGTAGAAATGCTGGAGTTTAGTGCATCTCTTCTGGTTTTCAAAGATGAGACTTAAAAAATGAGCTACGATTTAGGTTTTAAAGTATGTGAAATCCTTATTATTTTGAGCTAATTGAATTTATACCCTGAGATACATAATACCTTTAGTATGCCAGACCCATTAATTAAGTGTAGTTTCCTAATATTGGCAGAGTAATTCTCACATTTTTATATAGAATATGTATGTGCAATAATCTTGCCTCCGTATATACATAAGCTATCAATGGTGATGGAAGCCAATTTCTAATGCTAGTTTTTATGGCATAGCCACAACATCTTACTAAATCTTATTGCAATTCTACTGAATAACCCAGTCCTTTGCTAAGTTTTATGGCAGAAAGCATAAAGCAAATAAATAAAAAACCAGTAACTTACTCATATTTCTAGAAATACCAGCAAATATCACACACAAAAATGACCTATCAAGCATGAATAGTTTACAACATTCTTCTGTTAGTGTTTAGAGAAAAAATTCAGTAGAAGTCTGAGTCTGTGTATATTGTCAACTCTATTGAGTTTAAGAAAGAAAAAAGTTGACTTAATATTTTAAAATCTACTTTTTTCTTAGCAAAATAATGATTATTTAAAAATTTTAGCTGCTTGAAAAGATAGGCTTTACATCAGGAATTATTTTTCAGTCAAAGATTCACATGTTATAAACTTCTGAATATGTTTCACCTAAAAGTTTCTGCATGCTTAGCTTCTAGCTGGATCACTGATCATTCATGTGATATTTGATACATTACTGCCAAAGCTTAGCGTTTTTCCTTTCTCTAATAGTAGTTTTAATCATATCTTCTCTCTGCTTGTCTTGGGAGAAGCTGATCTTATTGTTTTAATTGCCTGGCAGAGACAGAACAATTGGAAGCAGAGAAAAGCATAATCCCAGGCCAAGAAATATGATTGAAAATAAGACATTCCTATTAGACCAGAGACTAGAATAGTTAGAAAAAGCAATGAAGAGTCAAATTTGTTTGAATTGGTGCACAAAGAGTAGCCACTTATGAAACAACCTTGAAATAGCGATCTCAGAAAGTAAGAAATCAAGAGATTCTGGGTTTTGGAACCAGCAGAATGAGCCATGAACTTGGAGTGCCATAGAACACAGGGCACAAGAGAAAAAAGAAAACAAAACAAAACACAAAAGCAAAAACATTGTTTAAGACCCAGAACCAGAGATGCAAACATAGGCTGTGCCACTCACTCAGAAGGTGACCTTAAGCAAAGACTGGCCTCACAGAGTTGGACTCCATATCTGTAAGTTGGAATAAATGATGTCTAGCTTTGCTAGTTGTTATTGGTTTTTTTTTTTTTTTTTTTTTTTTTTTCGGTACTAGGGATTGAACTCAGGGGCATTCTACCTCCGAGCTATACCCCCAGCCCTATTTTTTATTCTTTATTTTGAAACCGAGTCTCACTAAGTTGCGGAGTGCCTCACTAGGTAGCTGAGGCTGGCCGCGAACCCGGATCCTCCGGTCTCAGCCTCCCGAATGCTGGGAT